>JAHIAM010006059.1:0-41942 GCA_021605205.1 Aegilops longissima | reverse complement strand
TTCATATAGAGTCATATCTTTTTTCTAGATATTGAGTTGTAACATTGAGTTGTAAGTAAATAAAAGTGTGATGATCATCATTATTAGAGCATTGCCCTAGTGAGGAAAGGATGATGGATACTATGATTCCCCCACACCGGGATGAGACTCCGGACTTAATGAAAAACAAGGCCAAAGAAGCCCAAATAAAAAAAAGGGGGGCCAAAGAAGCCAACCAAAAAAATGAAAGAAAAAGAGATAAGGGGCTGTGTTACTATCCTTTTACCACACTTGTGCTTCAGAGTAGCAACATGTCCTTCATATAGAGAGTCTCTTGAGTTATCACTTTCATATGCTAGTGGGAATTTTCATTATAGAACTTGGCTTGTATATTCCGATGATGGGCTTCCTCAAATGCCCGAGGTCTTCATGAGCAAGCAACTTGGATGCACACCCACTTAGTTTCCAGTTTGAGCTTTCATACACTTATAGCTCTTAGTGCATCCGTTGCATGGCAATCCCTACTCCTCACATTGACATCAATTGATGGGCATCTCCATAGCCCGTTGATTAGCCGCGTCGATGTGAGACTTTCTCCCTTTTTGTCTTCTCCACACAACCTCCACCATCATATTCTATTCCACCTATAGTGCTATGTCCATGGCTCACGCTCATGTATTGCGTGAAAGTTGAAAAGGTTTGAGAATGTCAAAAGTATGAAACAATTGCTTGGCTTGTCATCGGGGTTGTGCATGATTTGAATATTTTGTGTGGTGAAGATGGATCATAGCCAGACTATATGATTTTGTAGGGATAACTTTCTTTGGCCATGTTGTTTTGAAAAGACATGATTGCTTTATTAGTACGCTTGAAGTATTATCGTTTTTATGTCAAATGATAGACTATTTCTTTGAATCACTCGTGTCTTAATATTCATGCCATGATTAGATATATGATCAAGATTATGCTAGGTAGCATTCCACACAAAAAATTATCTTTTTATCATTTACCTACTCGAGGACGAGTAGCAATTAATCTTGGGGATGTTGATACATCTCCGTCGTATCTATAATTTTTTATTGTTCCATGCCAATATTCTACAACTTTCATATAATTTTGGAAACTTTTTATATTATTTTTGGGACTAACATATTGATCCAGTGCCTAGTGCCAGTTCCTGTTTGTTGCATGTTTTATGTTTCGCAGAATACCCATATCAAACAGAGTCCAAACGGGATAAAAAGGAATGGAGAATATTTTTGGAATATTTGTGAGATTTGGGAAGAAGAATCAACGCGAGACGGCGCCGAGGGGCCACGATGTGGGGGACGACCCAGGCGTGTAGGCGCGCCTTGACCTCATGGGCACCCGTGAACGCTGATTGCTGCTCTTCTTTTACTACAAGAAAGCTAATTTTCGAAAAAAAATCATGGCAGAGGTTTCAATCCAATCGGAGTTTCGGATCTCCGGATATATAAGAAACTGTGAAAGGGAAGAATACCAGAACACAAAAACAGAGAGAGATAGAGAGACATATCCAATCTCGGAGGGGCTCTCACCCCTCCCATGCCATGGAGACCAAGGACCAGAGGGAAAACCCTTCTCCCACCTAGGGAGAAGGCCAAGGAAGAAGAAGAAGAAGGGGGGCTCTCTCACCCTCGCTTCAGGTGGCGCCGGAACGCCACCTGGGCCATCGTCATCACCGCGATTTACACCAACAACTTCACCGCCCTCATCACCAACTCTTCCCCCCTCTATGCAGTGGTGTAACCTCTCTTTTACCCGCTGTAATCTCTACTTAAACATGGTGCTCAACGCTATATATTATTTCCCAATGATGTATGGCTATATTATGATGTTTGAGTAGATCCATTTTGTCCTATGGGTTAATTGATGATCGTGATTGGTTTGAGTTGCATGTTTTATTATTGGTGCTATCCTATTGTGCCCTCCATTTCGTGCAAGCGTAAGGGATTCCCGCTGTAGGGTGTTGCAATATGTTCATGATTCGCTTATAGTGGTTTGCTTGAGTGACAGAAGCATAAACCTGAGTAATGGGGTTGTGGCGTATGGGATATAGGGGACTTGATGCTTTAATACTATGGTTGGGTTTTACCTTAATGATCTTTAGTAGTTGCGGATGCTTGCTAGAGTTCCAATCATAAGTGCATATGATCCAAGAAGAGAAAGTATGTTAGCTTATGCCTCTCCCTCAAATAAAATTGGAATAGTGATTACCGGTCTAGTTATCAATTGCCTAGGGACAAATCACTTTCTCGTGACAAAAAGCTCTCTACTTAAACTAACTTAGTTGCTTCTTTATCTAAACAGCCCCTAGTTTATATTTACGTGGTCTTTATTATCTTGCAAACCTATCCAACAACACCTACAAGTCCTTCTAGTTTCATACTTGTTCTAGGTAAAGTGAACGTTAAGCGTGCGTAGAGTTGTATCGGTGGTCGATAGAACTTGCGGGAATATTTGTTCTACCTTTAGCTCCTCGTTGGGTTCGACACTCTTACTTATCGAAATAGGCTAAAATTGATCCCCTATACTTGTGGGTTATCAATCGTCAGAAGTTATTGATGAGGCATACACAAGAAAAGTAGTTTGATGTAAGAACATGGTTAATATAGAAAGATGTAGTATGTACCAAAAACAGGAAGGCATGTCATATTCACAGGTATAACGTGTTAACTAAGCAAATGCAATTTACCCTAATTAGAAGCATTACAAGGTAGACACCATATGCAACATGCAACCACATATCACACTGCCAAGTAAGAGCAAGCACCTGTGATGGTGGTGTGGGGGAATTGCGGTCATCAGCTAGAGAGCTATGTTGACTATCTTCATTTAGCCTTGCTGTTTCTTGAGAATCATGTGGGGAGGATGACACTTACACTCTTTAAACGAGTAGGGCGTCTCACAGTAACCCACTGTGGTGACTGTCTCGTCATAAATGATTGATGAGGGATTCAAAAGAGCATTAGTTTGATGTACGAACATGGTTAATAGACATATGTAGTATGTATCAAAAACAGGAAGGCATGTCATTATCAAAGGTATAATGTGTAAAGTAAGCAGATGCAATTTAACCAAATTGGAAGCAATACAAGCTTGACACCAGATGCAACATGCAACCACATTTGACAGCGTGAAGCTAAAGCAAGCACCTAGGATGGTTGTGTGTGGCAATTGAGATCATCAACTGCAGAGCTACGTTTACTGTCTCCAACTGCTGACACTGCACCCTTTAGAGCACGGAAACGCTTAGTGCTTATCTTCGAATTACACTTGAGCGACTTCTGTCTTTTCTTTTCTGCATTCATCAACACTGCGCCAGAGTCTAAAATACCCATGCATAAAAAAACAATAGTGTGAGTATGGGTGAAGCGTGTGCACAATTAGTACAGTGTAAAGGTAGCAGATACCAGGTCGGTGAGAAATAAACGACGGGAGACATACGATAGCTCTACACTCATGCATGGCACTCTAAATTACGACAGGATTCTATGAAAATAACAGTCGACTAAAAACAAATAGGCTAGTCCATTTTTTCTGCACCTTCCAATGTACAAAGAACGGTCAGATCGCCTTCATCTACCTCCAGCCAGTCAGTGTTGACGATATTCCTCGAAACGCCAGCAACCACCGGCCCAGTCCCCTGCCTCCGCCCTCCACTCGACCTCACCGCACTGCGCCCCGGCCAGCCATTCAAGCCCCACCGACCTCCATTTCGGGCGCAAGCAGCTCCTGCGCCCCACACCCCTATGATAGACACCGATGCACCGCTTCCCCGGCGAACATGAGGACTAGGTGCTCCACGCGCCTAAGCGGGTGCTACTTCTTTTATGTGCAGTTCGACTGACCCTGAATTGAAATCCAGGCGGGCTACTGACCTCTAGCAAAAGTGAAATAGTAAAGGGAGGAAACCTTGTGCATTTAGTATCACTAAGAAGATGCAGTAAGAAGTGCTCAACTAGTTTATTTTGTGGGATGAATACGGTGTGAGCAGAGACGTAAGATTTGCACGAATAAGGGAAGAGGAGTACCTCTTTCTACAGGCAGGGATGTGTCTCCTTCTGTTTTTCCAACGATCTTCTTGTGGTTCGCTGGAAATGAGAAGTTGTGGAGGACGGTGGAGCCTTGGACGAACCCATGGCCAAGTTGTTGAGTGTAGTGCGGTGGTCGTCTGTCGGCGGCGGGGAACTAGATTGGAAGCGGTGAACGATGGCGTAGTGGGAACAGCTCCGGTGCGGTGGATGGTTGCGACAATGGAGCGGCTGCGGTGAGGCGCAGGACAGAGTGGTCGAAGTGGTTCTGGTACGGCACACGTCAGCGTCGGCGTCGTGGAGGCAGCTCTGCCTTGGCTTCAGCTGCTAAGTCCTTGAGGGAATTGCGGTTGCGGTTGTGTTGGAGGACGACATCGGGGTACCGGCTCCAGCGTGATGGAGGAGGGCGGCGGTGGATTGTGCGCTATGGGGTGGAGGACGGAGGAGGCTGGGGTTTCACAGCTGGTGGAGAGGGCGTTTTGGCGCCCACGGAGTAGGAATGGGGAAATGGAGGGAGGGGGAACTGAGGGGGAACAATGTTTCGGTTTGGGACGCGCTTGTTTGAAATTTGGGGAAAGTTACAAACTTTGCCCCCATATAAAATTTCAGACATATTGCGGGTTGGGGGTAGGACAGTAATATCAGGTGTCCCAAATGTGGGCGGGATAGATTTAGGCCGAGCGCATGGGTGTTTAGGCGCCCACGGCATATGAATGCTTCTTGGAGGCGGTTGAGACTGGCGTCTTGGTGAAGTTACAAACCAACCTCGATTTCGACCTTTGGACATCGGGCCGATAGGCTACACGGGCCAGAGTCAGGATAGTAATTTCCTACCACCAAACATTAGTCTCGCGCGGTTTCGGGTGACCAGAGGCTTATTTGGCGCTTTGTTCAAAATTTGGGAGCAGAAGCATTAACGTTTTCGGTTCTCTTGAATTGAACTTTCAGGATTTGTCAAACTTCACAAATCTTTACTCTTGAAAATCCTAAAGCTACGATTATTTTGGAATGGAGGGGGTACATTAGAATATACATTGTACACAATTATATATTAAAAAATATGCAACTTACCTCAGTTCATGCATGGTTCAAGATATAATCTTCTTGGTTGCAAAAAAAAAGTTAGACATGTGCATGAATATATAGCATGTTCAAATGCACAACAAAGATTGATGCCCCTTTTAGATCTGATTTCCAAATGCCATTATCTCGGGTTCAAATAGATGAATGCACTTCCTATGAATTCGAATCTTTGAAAACCCCTTTATGTTGAATCCAACATGTATTTTATTGCGTAGCTAGCAATTTGGAATGTATCCATGCAAGTGACAAATGTATAAAGTGCTTCACACTAACAACATGGAGTGCACTAATTAATGTTTATATATGAATTGCAAAAGCAATCCATTGCCTGTATTTCAAACCGCTCTCATTCTATGGACCGATAATATGAAATAAACACATGCACATGCTAGAATTCAGTAGAGTATGAGTGTCTGATAGACCGATATTCATCCATACGCAATTTGCAAAATTCATGATCTCATCCAAAAATAATAATGCCGTTTATATTTTAATTTAATGCATAGAACCACCTTTTACACGTAGATGCACTATGCCTTAGCCCGTTCTCACAAACACACTATATATCTCTCTCTATCTAACGCATAAGTGCACACACTTTATATGCATCGGCATTTCTCTGTCACACATGCTCACAATCTCTCCCGGGGTGTCGGGGTGTCTCACGCACATGCTCTCTCTCTCTCTCTCTCTCTCTCTCTCTCTCTCTCTCTCTCTCTCTCTCTTTCTGACTACTATGTACCACTCTTTTCACTAATCTCAGCTGGAAAACACTATTTCTCTCACATGCATATATACAGACACACGGTCTCTACTGGCCCTCTATATGCACATATATGTGCCTAGGTGTCTCACGCACGCACGTTATCTTTAGGCCTCTCTCGCACACATTGCCCCCGACCCCCCCCCCCTCCCCCGCAGACACACCTCTCGCTTAGTAGTTGGCAGATATGATTCTCCATAATATCATTCGGTAGGATATCCCTAACTATTAGGCTGGATGGTAATACGAGGCAAAGGTTTACCCTAGTTCTGACCATTGCAGTTGAGGAAAAAGCCTACTCTTGGTATTGTATATTAGTGATAGGGATGTGTACAAAGTACACGTGAATAGCAGGCATTGTGCGTGTGTGTATACTATCGACGAACTAACCCCCAAGCTTCTATAACATACTCAGGGCCTAGGGTTACAAATCATATATAGCCGGCTTATCACCAGTGGAGATAGAGACCTCCACGACTCTGGTAGCTTCGTGTTGTACGTCGAGTCCTCCACATGGGTCTTCGTATAATGCGTCTCGGTCCAACCTATGTGCCGCCGGATGGAACCGACCCATGAGTCCTCATGTTGACCCACCAAAACTAGAAATGATGTGCCCACCACACCACACACGTAATCGGCCACTAAGAAAATAAGCATAAACAATAGTACAATGTTATACATGAAATTTAATTGGATGGTGCATCCAAAAATATTTGTTCTGCATTGTGAATGTTTATATATTCTCCTAAACTATTAGTCACGGGAAAGAGAAACGAACGGCATATCTCTCCTTGTCTTCATCGGACACCCCCTCTTTCTACACCACTTTCACATACACACACCAACTATCTCTCGGCCCTCTAAAAGTATGCATTCCTGTGTGACGGTCCCTGTATTTCAAGCTAAAGCACTATACGGTCACTGGACTTCAGAATATGCTCATTACGGTCACTGTATATATTCTCCTAGTGATCATACGGTATCTAGCTCACGACACGTCTCTGTATTTTCTTGATGACACTGACGGACTTTGCATTTGATGCATGCTTAGTATTTTGTTGACGACACTTACGGTCATTGTATTTGAAGTGAAAGCACGATATGATCACTGGACTTCAGAATAAGCTCATGACGATCACCACATACATTTTATCGTGCTAACCAACATGTGGTTGGATGGTTAGGAGGACAGTGGTTTCTCGAGCCCACCAGGGTTAAAGTCCCGGTGCTGGCATTTACCCTGGGTTAATTTCAGTATTTTCCGGCGATGTGCGTTCATTGGGAGGAGACGTTCCACTCGACTACGAGGCACCTATGGCGACTTCGTAAAATCTCAAGATCATATGCTAGCTCACTCTCTCGAAGGTGCTCATTGGGGTAGGGTCTGCGTGTGTGCGCTTATAGCGGTGAGTGCTTGTGCGTATATATGAGCCCTTGCGTCTGTACCGTGTTAAAAAAATACATGTCATGATTATACAGTCACTAGCTCACCCGTACAACTCCGTATTTTGTTGATGACACAATCAATTGACCAGTCAAACGTTCCACGTGACGCAACTAGTGTTGCACCATCGAGGCGCGTAACCGTGGGGCCCACCTGCCAGCCCGTGTATGAAAGAAAGAAATGGTAGTTTGAGTCTGTACCGTGTTAATAAAATACATAGGGTGATCATACGGTCACTGGCTCGCCATACAACTTCGTAATTTGTTGATGACACGATCAATTGACCAGTCAAACGGTCCACATTCAGCAGCGCACATTACCATAGGGCCCACCCGTCAGCGCGTATATGAAGGATAGAAATGGTAATAAATTAGTGGTTGGTGGGTATTCTAAGTTGTGAGACCTCTGGTTGGCAGTCGTCGGCGGTGGGGGGCGTGGTGATTGGGCGGTGGCTAGGGATCGCCGGAGAAAAAGCTCGGGGCGGGGGGCCTAGAGGGATGGCCAGTGCGGCGGCGGACCGGCAGTGGGGAGGGGTTTTGAGGCGGCGTGGCGGCACGGGCCGGCCGCGGGCGGCGGGGGCCGGCGGTTCGGCCGGTGGTAGATGGCGGCATAGGGGGTGGAGTTTGATGATAAACTGCATGCCCTTGATTTCGTATCCAACGGCTGGAAAATCTAATGACCAGAGATGAAAAAGTAAGTCGACGGACGTGTAGCCTCACCCCGCACATACACATGCACGCACACAACACACGCATGCATGCAGGCATGCAACACTGACACGTACACATAACGAACACACCCACGCATGCAGGTGTGCAAAACTGACATGTACGCATGCGCTCACGAACACACGCACGTACGCACACATGCATGCAACACTGAATCGTACCCTTGCACGCACGCAACACTCGCACGCCTGCATGCACACAGCACACGACGCAAGACACACGCTCAACTTATACGTGCATGCACCCTTTGTTAAGGACATGGATTGTTACGGGTATTAATCAATCTTATCTGTGATAAGCAGAACATTGATGTTTGCTGCGATCTTTATGAATCACAACGTATCGAACGGGCTATCAACTTAGTAGGCTTATCTACATGAAATAGATGACGTCACACTCAATGAACAATCATCGGTTTATGAAATGCCTGCTTCTGACCGCCCTGGCCCACCAAAAGTTCCTCTGCTGTGCGCTGCATGCGTTCGGTTACTCACATGCAGGCCATGTACCCAAAGAGCCCACACGTCAGTGGAAGAACGGCGCGGTGTTGTATGATAGAGTTGAGGGTGCCACTCGCTGTACATCCGGCTGAACACGCCTCCTTGCCGCATTCAAACGCCTCCTTGCTGCATGAAAACGCCTCCATGAAGCCCGCCCGTGTGGAAGCCGAGAAACCCACTCTGGACACACGTCCGTTCATGACCGGACCAGCATTAAATGCAACGCCGCCGAGCTCCTCCCGTCCGCCATCTATTTAATCTCCTATTTAAATGAGGCCAAACGCCGGCCAAGAATCGCACACCTCCGCCGCTCCCCTATCTCCTCCACCATTTTGTCCACTCTTACAATGGCTTACGAAGAGTAGTTATCCCGCATCCTAGCCGGCTGGGTGGCCTGCCGAGCCCGCCGGATATGAGCTATGCAGCTCGCTGATCCACCTCCCTTCCCTCGCCCGACGGAGCCAGTTTTCGCCCCAAGACGGCGCGCGGTTCAGCAAATCGCCGCTCCAGGCCAGCTCGACGAGGAGCGGCGCCCAGACGTCGTTGCTGCCGTCCACGCTGCCGCCTCGTACCGCGCCTCCCGTGTCTGCGACCGCGTCTCCCGTGTCTGCGACCGCGTCTCCCGTTTCTATGGCCGAGGCTCCCATGCCAGCGGCCTCGCCATGCAAGTAGCGATAGAAGCCGGGTGCATGCACTACAAGAAATATGTCAACTAGTGACCTTCTGTCAGTGACCCTGGATGAATTGGTCATAGATCTATGACCATTTCAGACCAATTGGTCAAAAGCCTTTCGGGGGGCTCCAAACCCTAAATAATAACGACCATTTTGGTCAGAAAGGTCGTAATTTCCTTACATGAAATGGTCATAAAGCAGATAGCACAGGTCCGCTGCCTTATTTCTAGCTGATCATGACCAATATAGATGGTCATAACCTTGTAAATTGTGGTGGGTTGCTATGACTAGGCGCCACCTCATTAGTTTTGCCTATGTGTCATGTCCATGTGGCAGTTTTTGCCCCAGGTTGTGAAGCAACCTATATTTCTGTCATTCCCAAAATTCCCAAAAAATCTCATAAATTCTTTGGGTCATATCTTCGTCAAGTATGTAAAAAGCCTTCCTTGCGTAGTTCAAAAATAATTCAAATATATTCATTTTCCTATTCTGTTCGGAAAAACACTTTGTGAAGGAAGTACCACTTTGGCATGTCCAAATGGTATCCATATTCTACAGTGCTTTCCTCTACCCAAATAACCATCCTCCACCAAATGCCAGCTCAATCCATTCATTATTTTGAGGCCGGCTTCAACATTCGTATTTATGTCCAGTGTGGTACTTTGCAAAGGAAGTACCACCTAGGCTCCTCCTTTTGAACTGAAAATGTGTGAAGACGGTCTTCTTAGTAATTGATCATCATCAGCCAAAACTCACACCCATTAGCCATGTGAATTTCCCGTACCGCTAATCAAACACTTGGATGCTTATTCATGTTTGAGCATCGATCGGTCTCCTCGTGAGAATCTTATGTTGTAATTTTCTTCCTAGCACCTACTTGGGGAGTGCCCAACCCACTAGACATGCCTAGGCAGCCCAGAACACATGGCAACGCCACAGTCAAGCGGTGACCACGCGGCGGGCATGCGAGTTTACGCGCTCTAGAGTTGGGGCCCTCGGCCACCGTCCAAACCTCGACGTATCGCCACCAAACCATGTATTTATGATTAAATAGGTACTCATCTAACTAGAAATGATTTTTGGAAAAAATAAATAGCAAACTATGAGGCAGCTGTAGTTCAAATTTGACCCGCTTCAAATTAATCGTGGAATTTGTCTTTTTCACCAGAGGTGGATCAAAACTTTTGACACCCAACCATTTTGTTAGTTGTGCATTAAATATGTCCTAGTATTTTATAAAATTGATTTGGTCCAATTTTGCAACAAATATATGGTAGGTCCTTCATAAAAAAACTCATTTCAGGCACTCGGAAAATGGAAAATGAATTTTCCATGCAAAGAAAATGAAAACTTCCTTAGGCAACATTGTTTTCCATTCCAAGATGCACCCTTGTGCTCAATATGAGATCATTTGAACAAACTATGCCATGAATGTGGCCATAAGATTGATCTTTTGGCTTGAAAGCAATGAATCTTCACGCATGATAGCTCATTATTGAGAACACTTTTTTAAAATAATTTCCGTATTACAAGTTTATTATTTTTCCTGGAAACTTGGTCACATATAATGACACAATGCGAAGGTTTTCCAATTTTTTGATTCTTTTGAATTTTTTATGCCCGTTTCAAAATGCGGTCAAAACGGCAGGAATGACCGTTCCTAGCTAATGGTTGAATCTTGGAAATTTTTTGGTGTTTCTCTGATTAAATAGATACTTTTGTACCTAAAAATGATTTTTTGAAAAAAATAAAGAGCAAACTATGAGGCAGCTGCAGTTCAAATTTGACCCGCTTCCAGCTGAACCGGCAGAAATTTGTCTTTTTCACGAGAGGTGGATGAACTTTTTTGACGTGCATACATTTGGTCAATTGTGCATTAAATATGGCCTCATATTTTAGAAAATTGATTTGGTGCAATTTTGCAACAATTATTTGGTAGGTTCTTCACAAAAAAAACATTTTTGCCACTCAAAAAATGATTAAAAATTGCTAGAAATATGAAAAATGCATACAAATTGGTCCTAATCCATAAAATGTGGTCTAACTCTAGTGAAAGTTTGTGTGGTGCCCTTTTGCAAAATATTTTTGATAGCTACTTTATAAAATCCCTCTATTTTTAGGTTTTGAAAACTATTTTACATCACTGATTTTCTGAAGTAATCATAACTCTGTCCACGGATCGATGACATGGCGTCCATCCATCCATCCATCCATCTCTCCATCCCACATCCATCCATCCATCTATCTACATAAAAAAGAAAAAAAAGAAAAGAAAAGGAGATACCCCCCACCCACAGTCCAAACCCTAGCTCAGATCGACCCCTACCCCGTCGCCCCCTTCCTCCCTCGTCCCCATCTCCTCGCCGCCACCCCCTTCCGATCTAGATTTCTCCTTGGCTGCCCCTCCCTTCCACCACCCAGTCGCCCCCTCAGCAGACCAAGCGAGCCGCCCAACCTCACCGGTGTCCTCCGTCTCTTCCGGTCAGATCCAACCCAACGGGCACATCTTCCTGCAGCCACGAGCGACCACCCCGGCCTCCACTCCACAGCCGGCATCCTTTCCCCTCCCTCTCCGTAGATCCTTTTGAGCAGCCACCTCGAGTGCGGCGCCGCCACCAGCGGGAGGGGAAGGGCGCCGCCACCAGCTGTGCCTCCTCTCTTGTCGCTACCGCCGCGCTCCCTTCTCCCTTCTCCATGCTCGCCGCTACCGATGCCGTGTCCGCCGCTCCCCCGCCTCGAGCGAGCCACCGCCATGAAGCCTCCGCTCCCCCGCCTCAAGCCACCCCGCGCCTCGTTCGTCTCCTCTCCTTCCTCTCCCTCATCTCCTCTCCCGCACCGCCAACCCCTTCTCTCTCCTCGCTCCAGCCGTCTCTCTCCTCCCCTCGCGCAAGCCAGCCCCGGACCTGGAGGAAGAGGAGAGATGCGGGATCTGGAGGATGAAGAGGAGATCCAGGCATCCCGACGGTGGCTTGACCGATGCAAGGTGATGACGAGCTTCCTCCTTCGCCATCTTTGTCGTCCTCGGGAGTGGGAGGGTGGGCCGCCAAGAAACTCGGCTCCGTCTTGCTCTCGCGCCACCGTCCATCCACTCGAGAAGCCCGTCCACACACTTGTCATTCGCCAAGAAAGCTTGTTCGCATCTTTGTTAGGCAGATGAGCTCTTGCTTCGTCTCTCTGTCTCCCTTTGATTTTGTGCTTGTGCTGTACTGTGCATTTGTGCAGTTGCTTTTGTGAGCTAGGGCTACTACTTGTGCTGCTAGATGTGTGTGCTGGTTCTGCTGCTGCTGGTTGCTTGTGTTGCTGTTATGTGTTATACTGCTACTACCTGCTGCTGGTTCAACCACTAGCTGCTGCTGCTAGATCGACTTGCTGTGCTGCACTTCGTGTTCCTGATTGTTTGTATAAACTCGTCTCAGGATGATTCTGTTAGTTGAATTGAGCATTGTAATGGTATTTTGCAATGACTGCCGCTTGCTGAATCTCGGAACATGCTTGCTAAATCAATAATGTTCCTCAGTGTGTTAAATCAAGCCTTGCAGAGTACAATATACACACTAGACTGTTTCTGAACGTGTTAAATCAACAATGAGTATGTGTTACTGTATCCTAGTAATTCTTCTGTGTCATTGTATCCCATTAAAGCAAGATGGTTGTTATACTCATGTTCCTGATGATATTGGTGTACATTCAATCTGGTTATTTGTTCTAGTTCTGCTACTAGTTGCTGTGTACTCCTAGTGTTGTAGTTGATGTGTAGTAATAAAGAAATATTAATGCTCAAATATGATGACGTGGCCTGCAGCGCACCTTCTTCGACGCTGACCCGTAGGAAATGTTTGTATGGAGAACTGATAGCACTTCATTAGAATCTAGAGAACTTTGAACTGTCCAGAATTTTTTAACATTACAGATCGCTGAAACTGATAGCTTTGCTTGCTCCTAAACTTAAACTTTTCATGATTAAGATCGGTACTTAATGTACAGTTCAATTTGAGTAAATGTGATTTTTATTCTCTGAAGTTGATTCTCATGTGTGGTCATACCAACAACACATGCTTAAGACATCAGTGGCTGGATTGTAGATGTTTGAATCAAGAAAACAAATTGTGGGGAAATGGTCCATTTATCCTTTATTGCTTTGTGTTTTCTCTTCTACAATTAGTGTACTTTACTTATATGTTTATATGTTGAATGGCAGAGGCTCAAGGTGAAGAAGGCCATCGAGAAGGGCATCGCCGATGCGGCCCGAATCTATGCCGAGAACACCATCCGCATGCGCATCGAGCACATGAACCAGCTCCCGCCTTGCCCCATACGCCCATGAGTGATATATACTACTTGCCTGCCGTTGTATCATATTGCTTAATTTTTTACATCATATTTATGTACGGTAAATGTCGTCTCATCAACTATGAAGAGAATTGGTGGTGGTTAGGGTGTTCTGGTGCTTATGTAATCCTCTTTCAGGCCTTTCGAGATAGAGTTCTTAAGCTGACAAGTTTAGCAAATGTTGCGGTGCTTATGGTTTAGTTTTACATGTGCGTAAAAATGAATGGCTACTACTGTTTCTAGTTTTAGGTTGGGATGAGACGCATGTTTGCATGCTTGTTCTTGATGTTGATCATATGGTGCATTAGTATGCAGTTCTCATTGTCAGTTCTTGTTTTCTTGATTCATTTATACTATATGATTCATGTTTTATACTTTGCCAGTAGGTAGCTCATACTGCCCGCTTGCTTATGCTTTGAATATTGTGGTCTGCATGCTTTAGTCACTGTGCCCTTAGTTCTTTTTTTGTAGGGATCTATGCTTATCATCAGAAACTCTTGGTGATTATATACCACATAATTCTACACCATGTGGTGCACTTAAGTATCTTAGTGACTTCATTTGATGTTTGTATTTCTGTTAATTTGAAGCTTCTGTTGTTGTGAAAATGTACCTCACTGATCGTCTGTCTATTTGTTGTGTACTTCTTGCTCTGTTAAATTTGAGGCTACGTTGCATTTGTAGTTCTTGCTTTGTTAAATCTGAGATTGATGAAAATGGTATATAGAAAGCAAAAAATTGTAGGCATATAATGATGTTTTATGGTACCTAAGGGAGTCCTGGACTAGGGGGTGTCCGGATAGCCGGATCACCATCATCGGCCGAACTATCATCGGCCGGACTATCATCGTCGGCCGGACTCCAAGACTATGAAGATACAAGATTGAAGACTTCATCCCGTGTCCGGAGGGGACTTTCCTTGGCGTGGAAGGCAAGCTTGGCAATACGGATATGTAGATCTCCTACCATTGTAACCGACTCTATGTAACCCTAGCCCTCTCCGGTGTCTATATAAACCGGATGGCTTTAGTCCGTAGGACACAACAACAACCATTACAATCATACCATAGGCTAGCTTCTAGGGTTTAGCCTCCTTGATCTCGTGGTAGATCCACTCTCGTAACATCCACAATATCAATATCAATCAAGCAGGACGTAGGGTTTTACCTCCATCAAGAGGGCCCGAACCTGGGTAAAACATCGTGTCCCTTGTCTCCTGTTACCATCCGCCTAGACGCACAGTTCGGGACCCCCTACCTGAGATCCGCCGGTTTTGACACCGACATTGGTGCTTTCATTGAGAGTTCCTCTATGTCGTCCCCGATAGGCTTGATGGCCTCTTCAATCGACAACGACGTAGTCCTGGGCGAGACTTTTCTCCCCGGACAGATTTTCGTATTCGGCGGCTTCGCACTGCGGGCCAATTCGTTTGGCCATCTGGAGTAGATCGAAAGCTACGCCCCTGGCCTTCAGGTCAGGTTTGGAAGCCTAAACTTCACGACCAATATCCGCGGGGACTTGATCTTCGATGGATCCGAGCCACAGACCGAAAGCGTGCGTGATCATCACGATGGGCACGACCTAACTCTGCCGCGGACAGCGCCTTGAGGTCGCTGCACGATCCGCTCCGACCCATAGTCCGGAGCCGATCGCGCAGATCGAGGACGGGTGGCTGGACACCACCTCGGGAGCTGCAACTTCCACGGCGATGGAGCCGAACACTGACCTTGTCCCTTATAAAGCTCATGACTCCGAGGTGCCGGACTCCCTGCCAGACTCCAAACCTCCTGCGCCCCTGCCAATCAAATCCGATTGGGCGCCGATCATGGAGTTCAGCGCTGCGGACATCTTTCAGCACTCACCCTTCGGCGACATCTTAAATTCGCTGAAGCACCTCTCGCTATCCGGAGAACCCTGGCCGGACTACGGCCAGGATGGTTGGGATGCGGACGACGAAGAAATTCAAAACCCACCCACCACCCACTTCATAGCCACTGTCGACGATCTAACCGACGTGCTAAACTACGACTCCGAAGACATCGACGGTATGGACGATGATGCCGGAGACGATCAAGAACCAGCGCCTACAGGGCACTGGAAGACCACCTCGTCACATGACATATATATGGTGGACACCCCAAAAGGAAGCGATAACGAGGAACAACGGGACGCGGCAAAGGATAATCCCGCCGATAAACAACCAAAACAGCGACTTAGACGCCGCCCTAAGTCCCGCCTCGACCAAAACAGCATTCCTAATGACCCAGCAATAGAGCAGCGCAAACCAGTGGACGACGAACATGCAACCAAGCAACCGTCCGAACAGGACGAACCGGATAATCAACCCCTTCCCGGAGAAACCAACAGTCCGGACAACCTCACACCGGACATACCACCGGAGCATAAGAACCTTCGCAAAAGACTCGTCGCCACTGCAAGAAGATTGAAGAAGGAAAAACGGAAGCTCAAAACAGCGGAAGACATACTCAGAATGAAGTGGAGCAAAGTACTCAGGACCGCAGACAAGTATGGCAATGGCCACCAAACAAAGAGCTACCCGAAGCGCAAGCTGCTGCCAGAATTTGACGAGGAAGCCATATATAGAGCCCTCACAATCAAAAAATAAAGAAGCCGCCTGGCCGGATAGACGGCCAGATGACAGGCCAAAAGCGACAAGCGGCGCCGCACACAAGCCGACTTATGATCCTGGGAAAATAGACGGCCCAACTAGGTCCATCTACGGGCCAAAAAAGAGGGCCCCAGGAAGTAACACAACACAACAAGTCTTCGAAGACAGCGGCACACCTAAATACAGGGGCGCCGCACACCCACTATGTTTCACTGATGAGGTGCTGGATCATGAATTTCCAGCAGGGTTCAAACCCATAAACATAGAGGCATACGATGGAACAACAGACCCCGGAGTCTGGATAGAAGATTACATACTACACATACACATGGCTAGAGGAGATGATCTCCATGCCATAAAATATCTACCCTCAAGCTCAAAGGGCCAGCTCGGCATTGGCTCAAAAGCCTCCCGAGAAAACATCATGGAAGTTGGGAAGAGCTTGAGGACGCGTTTAGAGCAAATTTTCAAGGGACTTATGTCCGCCCCCGGATCTGATTTATGTAAGTCACATAACTCAACAGCCCGGAGAGTCATGAACAGGTTCCTCACCAAAAGAACCAAATAGTCGACTATCCGGACGCGAAGCCTTAGCAGCTTTTAAACATAACGTCTCGAGACAAATGGCTCGCCAGACACCTCGGCCAAGAAAAGCCAAGAACAATGGCCGCCCTAACAAGCCTCATGACGCGCTTTTGCGCAGGGGAAGACAACTGGCTAGCAAGACGCAGCAGTAGCGACCCGAGTACATCCGAGATCAGAGATGGAAACGGAAAATCACGGCGCAGAAAAGATCAGCGCCGGAATAAAGAAAAAAGCCCAAAGAGCACGACGGTCAACGCCGGATTCAAAAGCTCGCGGCCAAACAATAAAACACTGTCTCTTAAGGACAACAGTGACGAGCTATCCAACTTAAACAAAATTTTGGATCGGATATGTCAAATCCACAGTACCTCCGGAAGGCCTGCAAACCATACTAACCGAAATTGTTGGGTTTTTAAACAGTCCGGCAGACTCAACGCCAAACACAAGGGGCTCGATGCGCCAAGCGAGGACGATGACGAACCCCACCAGCAGAGCACCGGAAGTCAAAAGACTTTCCCACAAGAAGTCAAAACAGTAAACTCACTTCATGTGATAGTACGGAAATACAATACGGCACCCGCTAAGACAAGTGTCACACGGTCCACCCCAGCGGAACACCGAGATTGGATGTCAAAACCAATCACTTTCGACCATCTGGATTATTCCAGAAGTATCCGGAACGCAGGATGGACTGCTCTGATATTGGATCCCATAATAAGACGGATTGCAATTTATACAAGTCCTGATGGACGACGGCAGTGACTTAAACCTGCTATATCCGGACACAATCCGCGAGTTGGGGATAAACCCTACTACAATCCGACATAGCCGCACTTCCTTCAAAGGAGTGGTGCCAGGCCCTTACGCCAGGTGTACAGGTTCATTATTACTAGAAGTTGTGTTCGGGTCACCTGGCAACTTCCGACGAGAAAAGCTAACCTTTCATGTCGCCCCATTCAAAAGTAGCTATCAAGCACTACTGGGACGTGAAGCTTTCGTCCGCTTTAACACAATACCACACTACGCGTCTCTTACGCTTAAAATGCCCGATCCACATGGCATCATTTCATCAAAAGGTCGTCTAAGACCCCGGACACGGTTGGACGAGTCCGAAATAAATAAGCTAGGGGCTACCTAGCCGCACACCCCTTCACAAGGGTTTGTGTATATAAGCTATAATGAGCTAGCATAGGCTCAACTTTCTAAATTTATATTTCAATTTTTTATGTACTTTTTTGCACGATTTCTTTTCAAACTAAGTTCCTCTCTTTTTACAGATGAACAATGTGCACACCCGTCCAGGATACGGCACAACGGAGACACAGGCGCAGACATGCAGTAGGGACCCGTTTCAAGGATTCTTTTCAGACTAAGACCCTACGTAAACCTTTCTTACTGTCTCTTGTTGCTATAATCCCCTGGTTTCTCATTATAACCAGAGTGGAGGCTGGCGTTTTGGCATCGGCCGCGCCAGAGGAACTTGCCCGTACCTGGACACAAGGGGCTTAGGGCATTGTTCTGCCCGCTATTGTAAAGACCGAACACCTTCGGGAGTGTTCGGCATCTCGAGTTAGGCCTTATATGCATCAACTCCGAATCATGTCTTTGGCCAAATGTTGGGTTTGCCCGGCTCCTGTGTTTTGCTGCCTTACGCTCAGATCATCGGCTAACGCGGCACCGTGAGAACTACTGCGATTGTGCCCCGGTTAATTTGGGCGAGCACCTCGTAAGAGAAAGCGAAAACTGGCTGTCATGATACAACGAGAGGCTGGTCAACCACTCGATCGACCAATGGAATGTTTAGAATTCCTCCGCTTTGACGAAGGGACGTTTCCCGGTCAGGCACATACGCGCCGCAAATTTGGACAGCGCGGTGCCCTCAGGGGCTATATTGTAGCCCCACCCTCGAACTGCCACGACTAGGTGAAAATGATAAAGCATTATAGTCCGGTTGCCTCGTTTGCTACGCTACAACCTCCTTTACAAGACCGAGACGTCGGATTAAGTGTGAAAAGCGCTATTTTGCGAACACCCCGCACCTTGTGCGTGGGGGTTGAAGCCGACGACTGCCATCTTTCAGGTTATACACACGTATACATAAACGGCCGCACAGGAGATATTCCACTACTTGAACGCACAAGTATAAAAGGCGCTTACATCATAAACATTGTTCTACAACATAAAACGTTCATTTGAACGTAACATTTTTTGAGCACTGCGACTCTATTACACGAGCACCACGTAGAACTTCGCCAAAATAGTGCTCGGCGGGTAACCGGCTATCGTCCGAACCCGGGGTCGCAACAGCGGTGGCATCCATCTCTGTCCAATGTGTCTTCACACGGGCGAGTACCATCCGCGCACCCTCTATGCAGGCCGACCGCTTCATCGCCTTTATATGCGGCACCGCCCCAAGAAATTACTGCAATAAACCAAAGTAGCTCTTCGGCTTGGGCCTATCCGGCCAGACATGGGTCACGATATCCATCATGGCAAGCCCGGACAACCTATTCAGCTCAGCCCACTCGGCCCACCGGTCGGTCAGCGGAAGTGAACGCTCCGGACTATGGAATTGAGACCAAAACTGCTCTTCCGTCTTGTGATCCTTCTGGCTTCGAAAATGCACAACGGCAACCGCCGCACTCGCTGCTAAGTCCATATAAGGGTCCTCCGGACCCCACAGCTTGCCCAGCTGAGCATACTTTGGATCCGTAAACCTTCGGCGCAGCAGAAAAGGCTTGCCAGCTACAATATCTCCGGCCTGGCGCAGCTCTTCCTTTATAGCCCGCATTGCAGAACGGGCATCCTTGGCTTCGGCGGTGGCCTTCCCCAGGTCTTCTTGCCCCGCTAGGCGCTCCTTTTCAAGAGCCTCCTTGCGGTCGGTAGCATCTTTCAATTTCACGGCCATGTCGGCCATCTCTTCCCTGCTTCGGCAGTGTGCGGCCCTTTCGGCTTCTAACTCTTCGGCCGCCCTAGAGGCCGCCACATTACTCCTTCTGGCTTGCTCCTTCGCTTGAGTAAGTTCGGCCCGCAGGCTCTCCACAGCAGCGGCACTATCTGCATTTCACACACAGGTTGTAAGGAGCGGGCTTCGGCTCCCTTACCAAGTGATCACAAAGAAACACTCACCTTGCAACTCAGAAAGTCGCCTGTTGACTAGCGTGATGTCCGCATCCGCAACGTCGAGTTGCCGCTTTAGTTCAGCAACTCCCTCAGTCCGGCTGGCCCCCGGACGACCCGCCACCTACATAGGCACGGCAAAAATTTAAACCTGCGATTTTGATCCTCGGCACGCTGTCGCTTTCGACAACCTACCAAGTCTCAGGGGCTACTATCTATACAGGGCGCATTCTATATGCAAAACTGTCAAAAGGTGTGTCATTTTTACGTACCTCAAACCCTGCCAGCAAACTCCTGACAGCATTATGCAATCCGCCTTCGGCGAACGAAATCCTTTCAATCACCATACTCATCAATGCATGGTGATCTTCTGAGATAGACGCCTTCTCAAACACATCCTTCAGCCGTACACCAGTTGGCGCCGAACTATCCGGCTTTGCCAAACCCGGAGGCTCCCTCCATGATGACACTTCAGGCTCGTCCGCCCTATCCGACGGCGCCCCGTACGGTGGCGTCTCGCTCTCCACCATCTCCGGACAAAGGTCCCCCGAAGACGAGCTCATTTGCGAATGACGGAGATCCGAACTACAAGGTAAAAACTTGAGTTATCCTCAGAAGCACAAATAGGGATGTCCCTTATTATAAAATTCCCTTCTTTCTACTTACAACTCGTTGGAGGGATGATTCTTTAGGGAGATCATGCGGCGGGGCCTCCCTGACGCAGGACCTCTGGCGAAGATTTCTTCCCCGCTTAGGGGCTTTGGTCCCCGGGTCCTCGGAGGCAGTCCTCTTCTCCCCTTGGAGGGAGGGATTCTCGATCCCCCCTCTTTCAAGAGCCTCCTTATGCAAGGCAGTAGCTTTTCTACTTTCCCCTTCGCCTTCCTATGGAGGCGCAACCTCCAGCATCCGGACCAGCACAGAATCCATATCAATTTTGCTTCCGCTATCCACTCCTGTTTAGAAGGAAATTGGTCATAAGGAGACTCATCGAAAGGCAAACAAACGGTATGTCCGGACTTGGAACTACTTACTTCAGTATCCGGGCGATTGCAGCTTAGGCCAGCATCCTCGGTCAATTCCGAACGCGCCTCTTGCGATCCGAAGAATAATTTGTACATCTCCATGGGTGTCATACCCATGAAGTGTTGAAGAATCCGTGGACCCTCTGGATTAAACTCCCACAGTCGGAGAGGGTGGCGTTTGCAGGGCAGGAGACGCCTGATCAGCATGACCTGCGGTACCACCACCATATCAATCTCCCACGCTTGGAGATCTCGAATCCGGCCCTGCAGTAAGGGCACGTCCTTTGACGGCCCCCAGTTGAGCCCTTGGTTGACCCACGACATCAGCCGTCATGGAGGTCCCGAGCGGAATAGGGGCGGCGGCCTCTGTCTGCTGCCCCTCGGAACGGTAATATGGAACCACTCTTGCTGCCACAGGCCGAGCTCCTCTTGGAAGAAGCCCGCGGGCCACGGGGCATCGGCCCTCCTACTTACGGTCGCCCCGCCGCACTCTGCTTGACGCCCCCCAATCATCTTCGGCGCCACATTGAAGGTCTTCAGCCACAGGCCAAAGTGAGGGGTGACGCGGAGGAAGGCTTCGCAGACGACAATAAATGCGGAGATATGGAGGATGGACTCCGGAGCCAAGTCGTGGAATTCCAACCCATAGTAAAACATGAGCCCTCTCACAAAAGGATCCATCGGGAAGCCTAAACCCCGACGGAGGTGGGATACGAAAACGACGTACTCGCCGGGCTCGGGGGTGGGGATGGCCTGCCCTTCGGCGGGCAACCTGTGTGAAATCTCGTAAGTCATGTACTTGGCCTCCCGCAGCTTTAGCACGTCCTCCTCCGTGACGGAGGAGGGCATCCACCGGCCCTGGAGGTCGGAACCGGACATTGTTGAAGGTCCGAAGCGCTCGAATTTGGGGCTCTAGGTGCTGGAACTTGGAGCAAGGAGAAGATTCGATGGAGGATTGAAGAAAAGAAACGAGCCTTGGTCCCGTTATAAAGAGGGAGAATACCGAGAGCCGTCTCCGTGACCGTACGGGACTCGCCTTCGATAGAGGGGGCATGGCGACGGGCGCGGTTGGGTTACCCACGTCCGTATTGATGAGAATCCCGGAATAAGGGGGAACATGATCTCTGCTTCGACAAGACGTGCCAAGGAAACCGCTTCGCTAAATGCACTGAGGTGGTAAAGTAAAAAACGATTCAAGTAATGGCTTGGTAGTGGTGTGACGTCATGCCGCAAAAAACGTCAGCAGATTGAACTTGTGTATATATTATTCTCTCTACGGTGGAATGTGGAATTTATTTTGCAGAGCCGGACACTATCCTGGTGTTCACAATCTTCTATGAATTATTCGGAGGAGGAAACCGCCTTGCAATGCCGAACAATATGCGCGCCGGACTCATCGTCATTGAAGCCTGGTTCAGGGGCTACTGAGGGAGTCCTGGACTAGGGGGTGTCCGGATAGCCGGATCACCAAATCGGCCGAACTATCATCGGCCGGACTATCATCGTCGGCCGGACTCCAAGACTATGAAGATACAAGATTGAAGACTTCGTCCCGTGTCCGGAGGGGACTTTCCTTGGCGTGGAAGGCAAGCTTGGCAATACGGATATGTAGATCTCCTACCATTGTAACCGACTCTATGTAACCCTAGCCCTCTCCGGTGTCTATATAAACCGGATGGCTTTAGTCCGTAGGACACAACAACAACCATTACAATCATACCATAGGCTAGCTTCTAGGGTTTAGCCTCCTTGATCTCGTGGTAGATCCACTCTTGTAACATCCACAATATCAATATCAATCAAGCAGGACGTAGGGTTTTACCTCCATCAAGGGGGCCCGAACCTGGGTAAAACATCGTGTCCCTTGTCTCCTGTTACCATCCGCCTAGACGCACAGTTCGGGACCCCCTACCCGAGATCCGCCGGTTTTGACACCGACAGTACCCCCAGCAAGTAATATGCTTGAATCAATTTGATTTTTCCAGATTATAATTATCTTACAGTATCGTGATGTTGGCTGGTCTATGTGAGTCCGGCAGTGCGGTGGCAGTCCCCATGGAACAAGAGCTAGACTACTCCCTTGGTCAGGCGTACCTGTTCAAGCACGAATGGAGCGAAGACATACTGTTGGTGTTGCCCGCCAAGTTATCCAGCCCGTGGTGAACCGAGGCTATCTCAAGTGCTTTGTTGGTTGGGTTGCGTTCTTTGCTGCTGGTCTCATGAATGGGGTTCATTTCTGAAACTGAACTAGCTTGAGTGCCTATTTTCTTCTTAAGTTGTCATTTTACCAAACATTTGTTGATTGTCGAAATGTTATATTTAGTTCCTGATTTTCATCAATAAATTGTTAGTCACACGAGTCAAGCTTGTGCTCATATTTATCTAGTTTTGGATGTATGTTGATCCAAATGTCCAGAAAAATAGAAGCTAACCATGTCAAAAGTTAGAGCACTCTTGATTGCTATATTAGGGCAGCGCTGACCATGTGTTGTTTTTCTTGAAGGAAGTTATTTTTCTTGAAGGAAGGGCAAGGAGGAGGAAACAGATTGGAAGCTAGAGGACCCAGGGATGGATAATATGTGTTGGTCTCGCCATCTACCTAGCCCTTTTGTTGATAAATCCATTGCACAATGGTAAGCTTCCTATGGCTCCGCTTTGAACTAGTGAGACATGTTGTATCTGCATGAATTTGGTCCATCTTAATAGTATGGAATGCCTTTACAACAATATATGTGATCCTTGGCTAGTTAGTTTCTAGAATGCTAGTCCGTATGGAATATTTTTTATATCTTTTTTAATGCGAGTCAGCACCAATCCTTGACAGGGTGACTGTGGAAGCGATGGAAGTTCATATTGCTGTTTGTGATGGAAGTTCATATTGCTATTTGTAATGAAGGTCACTGCCTAATCCTGACTATGGTCGTCTAGTAAGTATGGCATATGGTTCATATGACAGGAGCATGAGCTCCATTCTGAAGAAGATTGAAGACAATTGTGGAGTTGTAAATTAGTGTAGCCAACTATCACACTTGCAGAGCTTGTAATATTGTGATTCCAATTGTATTACGTGTTATTGGTAGAGCAAGAGCTCCATACTGATTCGGACTGTTGTTATTTGAAGTATTACATGTGTTTTCTATCTGTTTGAATTCAAATATTTGTTATTTATTCACTGGCATATTGAAATCTGAAGAACATGACCTTGACATGAGGGACCCTTAAAACAGAACCTGACATTTCGGACCCACTTACCAGAATCTGAAAAAACTAGAAAACAAAGGCCATGGCCCAAAAATAAAAAGGCTAAAATGCTGGGCTATGCCCATGTAGCTGACGAAAACTGATATATAAAATATAAATCGGCTGGTTGATGGGCTTGGCCCATGCAGCTCATCAAAATTGACAAAAAAATTAAATGGGCTGAATTAATGGGCTCGGCCCATATAAACACCGAACTGGACCGGGGTGATTCTTGTGCCACATCAGCTTGCCACATTTGATTTCTATGTGGCCTGGTGAGGTCGCTAGTGACCAAAACAAAGCAGTAGGCATATTTTGGTCGTAAACGTCTACGACCTTCTCACAGAGAAGGTCGTTAATTTCAGTTTATGACCGCCGGCTTTTGACCATCTGTTTTTGGTCACAAAAAGGTCACAAATGGAAAATAATGACCATTCAGTGACCAATAGTCAAGGTCACAAGTTGACATATTTCTTGTAGTGATGGGGAGCGACATGTCGGTGGCCAGCGCCTCCGCATCCGCCGCCACTTGGATCCCATGAAGGCCACCATAGAGGCGACGCCGACATACACAACAGGTGTCTTGCCGGATCCTTTTGTTGCGAGGACCTTCGTCGACCCCGCATGGGCTCCACGGAAGCAGGGAAGCCCCCTTCCACCATCATTTTCGGCATCAGCCAATGATATCAGTTGGGTAGTGGGGAAGCGAGCCATCCTTCACGTAGAAGCATATGCCTCCGGGGCTCTCGGCAGTCCGGTGATCATGCTGCCGGACAAGAGGAACACAAATGGATCAGTGGGCAACCATTTAGGCCAGGTATTATATACCTGTGATGTCCAAAACTAGCACCTCGTAGTTCATTTGAATGTAATGAAATCCTTCATGTTTGTATGAAAATCTAGTATTCTATATGATTTCTGTCATTGTTTATTTGAAATATCGCAGTTTTTGCATGAATTTCGTCCACTTGGTTGAGTTGTTTTCATAATGTGTGCGGTTACGGTTGGATGGCATAATTTGCGGGTCGCCGGCCGGTCTGCGGGCGGCTTGGGCGGTGTTGTGGGACAAAAAAACACAGCTCGTGTGAGCTCGTCTCCAACGTGCGCGCTGGAGGATGCATGAGCACCCGAACCATTCCTCGTTCATCTGTGGCAAAGGCACCGGTGGACAAAAGGGTCGCCAATATTTTGTCTACCCCGGGCAAGATCCAAACAACCCCTCCCAGCAGATTCAAATCCCTCGTTCCCCGTGGAATTTTGCCATGTGTTGTTTTCATGGACTAGCAAGATGCCCGTGCATTGAACGGAACATCAGGATGCATTTTTTTGCAAAATACCTGTTGTGATTGACCCATGCAGGAGTAATCCCATTTGTAAAAACTTATGATATCTCGAGAATTTTATCAAAAAAATGGTATCTCGAGAATTTTATCCGACTCCATTTTTGTATACAAGGCCACAAACCCATATTACAGGTACCAAGGCAAAAATTAATGTCTTCTAAGTCAATGTTGCAAGCCACCTTGTTTCCTTGTTTGTCGTGTAAATTAGTGTATTCTTCTCTTTCATGCACATCAAGCCAATGCTCACACTCCCGCATGCATGCAAGGGATAATTAATGTCCTCCTTTGCTAGTACTACAAGGTAAACACCATTAAAATTGCATCGATTAGTGTTAGTGGCCTTGTATATCTGCAAACTGTAATTTTGATAGTGGCCTTGTATATAAAAATGGAGGGAGAAAGATGAGAGATGAAAGTGCGTTATATCGACTAAAGGGGGGGGGGGTAAATAGGCGATTTTTATGAAATTCTTCACTGAGGAATTTGATGGTGAGGAAATTCCTAAATGAAGAACTACTAGCAGCGGAGTAAGTACTCAGAAGTAAACATAACAGAATACAAGCATAGTCATCATGGCAAGATGAAGACAAACACAGAGTACAGAAAGCGTAAACACAGGATAACACAAGAAAGAAGACGGACATACTGAAGAAATTGATCTGAGGAAATTGAGAAAGTCTTCAGTCAAAGTCTTCAAACAGATATGAACAGGCACACAAGAACAGACATGAGGAAATGAAAGAGTTGAGGAAATAGAACCAGTAGGCTTGGTGAAGACAATGATTTGGTAGACAAGTTCCAACTGTTGTCTCAGTTGTACATCTGGTTGGAACGGCTGAGTATTTAAACTCGAGGACACCCAGTCCCGGACACACAGTCCTCTCCTTGAGCTAAGGTCACACAGACCTCGCCCAATCACTCGTGGTAAGTCTTCAGGTGACTTCCGAACCTTCACAAACTCGGTCACTCGGCGATCCACAATTCCTCTTGGATGCTCTAGACCTTGACGCCTAACCGTCTGGAAGAAGCACAGTTTTCAAAGGAAACAAGCGTAGGATCCACGCGGAATCAATCTCTTCAGTGATGCTCAATCACTTTGGGTTTGTAGGTGTTGGGTTTTTGGGTTTGCCTCACTTGATGATTTTCGCTCAAAGTCCTCAGAGGATGGGATGCTCACAATTGACAAGTGTCAGTTTCTCTTGGAGCAGCCAACCAGCTAGTGGTTGTAGGGGGCGGCTATTTATAGCCTAGGGAGCAGCTCGACATCATAAGACATAAATGCCCTTGTCTGACATGACCGTTAGGTGGGTAGATATTTTGGAACCGCTGGCGCATAGCACAGCAACGGTCGGAATTTTGACTATCAAAATCCTCGGGGCTATCATGTTCCTCACTGTAGGCAATTCACACTTTGGTGAAGTCCTAACTCCTCGGTCGAACAAATTCTCGAGACCGAAGAACCTCGTCTCACATCAAGAATATGACTGAATCTGTATGAGATTTCCAATGGCTACACTCAAGGGATTGGTAGGTGTAGGATTTTGAGTTGAGCATCACATGGAAAATTTTCCTTAGTATTTCCTCGACCCCCTTTAACAGTACGGTGTTTCCTATGACTCAAGAAAGAGAAAAATGAAACTATGGAAACAAAAGTCTTCACGCTTCATGTTCCTCGAATGAATACCAAGTCTTCAAGGTCACACCAAATTATTCACTTTCAAAGTCTGCAGAAAGTCTTCAGATATCCAAAGTCTTCAGACGAAGAACTTCATTTTTAGGGGTCGACTTTTTCTGTAAATATCAAACTCCTCATAGACTTATAGACCTGTGTACACTCACAAACGCATCAGTCCCTTAACCTATAAGTCTTCAATACACCAAAATCACTAACGGGCACTAGATGCACTTACAATCTCCCCCTTTTGGGTGATTGATGACAATATAGGTTAGTTTTTCAATGGGGATAAATATATGAAGTGTAAATACTAATATTGAGGAATTTGATTGCAAGTTATAGAAGAACTCCCCCTGAAGATGTCCATAGCGAGAAATTTGCTTTTGAAGCAATGCACACTTGAAGAGTATAATCATGGAGATCTCCCCCTATATCTTGCAATTCATACACGCATTTGATATATGATGTGAAGAATTTGAAATGCATGATGAAATATGGTGACTGATGTAATTAAACATGCATGCATGCATTAACATTAATGAGGAATAAGCATGCAGAAGAACACAGCAAAAGTATCAGGTCACCATAGAGTTTAAGATTACAACTCCATCCAGCAAAGTCATCAGAAGAACAAGAGTTGTAACTTAGCAAAAAACGCCCATGTAAGATAGACCCGCTTGAAGACTAACTCAAATTTCTCCCCCTTTGTCATGGATTGACCAAAAGGGTCGAAACTAAGGACTAACGCCCCTGGAGAATATCATGAAGATGGAGGAGCGCCAGCGTTGTCAGGGTCTTGAGTCGATGTAGGGCCTGCGGCAGTGTCATCCAAGTCTTCATGCTCGTCCATGGCGCATGATGAAGAATGTGAGCTGGCCACCAAGGGAGGAACATTGACCCTCTTGAATTTGTTCGGAGGAGCAGACCAGTCAAAGTCTTCCTTGAAGCCCATTTGCTTCAGATCTTCATCACCATATAGATGTGACAGAATAGCCTAGGTGCGATCAAACACTTCATGGATGTAGTAGTGGTTTTTCTTCACAGCATTATGTGTGGAAGTCATGTTGTGAAGAATAGAACCATACTGACGCTTAACCCACTTGTGGTTGCGATCCACCTTCCGGTGAAGACTTATCAGCAGTTCATGATCAGTCAGCACACGAGGAGCAGTAGCTTCAAGACTTGTCTTGGTAGCATTGGCCGCAGTATCATGAGTGGCAGAGTCATCATTGGTGGAGTAAGATGCAGCTTTGCGGAACTGACCATCCAGTGGACAAATGCCTTCATCGATCACGGCTGGTGACTTGCCCTTCTCATCAGATGAGGAAATTGTCCGCTTGAGGACTTCAATGGGGGGCAAGTAGCTAAGGTGATTCTAAAAATCAGCCTTGTAGTTGAGTGAAGACCTTGTTCTGAGGAATCTCATGATCCACGGCGCGTAAGGCTTCAGCTCAAATGGAGAAAGTGCAATATTTGCCAGAGTCCTCATGAAGAAATCATGATAATTGATGGGGATGCCATGCATGATGTTGAAAAGCATGTTCTTCATCATCCCGATAATTTCTTCATCGGATGAGTCATGGCCTTTGATGGGACTCATGGTCTTCATCACAATGTGGTAGATTGTTCTTGGCACATAGAGGAATTCCTTCACGAGGAATTTGGTCCTTGGGGCTTGTATTGGCTTCAGCGGCTTCATGAGCACTTGCATATAGTGATCAGTGAGTTCAGGCTCATCATACAGACAACAAGCACCGTCAAGTGGAGGAATGATTGGTAGGGCACGAAGCAATTCAGTGGTTGGTGCCTTGTAATGCGTGTTTTCAGTCATCCAGTCCAACACCCATGAGTTGACGTCATCAACATCGCCTGTGATATGCAAGGTTGCGTAGAACTAAAGAATAAGTTCTTCATTCCAATCAACAATGTCACAGCAGAAATTGAGCAAGCCAGCGTCATGAATCATGCTGAGGACTTGAGAGAAGCAAGGCATGGATTCCATGTCCACATGAGGAATATGCTCATGATCGAAGACTTTGTCCTTGTTGTACAACATCGAGGAATAGAAGTTGGCCCGGCTAGCAGTCCAGAAACGTTCCTTCTAAGACGAGCATTGTCATAGGGGTTGAAGTCAGTGAAGAACACGTGCTCGTCGAAGAAATCATCAGCCTTGAATTTTTGCTTCTTAGAGAAGGGATCCTTTGGCTTGGGCTGAGGAGTGTCTGCCAATTGCAGCACCACCGCAGGAATCGCAATCTCAGGTTCCTCAGGCTGAGGAATTTCAGGCTCTTCAGCAACTTCAGCCTGGGTTGCCAATTCTTCATTGACAATTTCTTCAGCACTAGTGGCTAGAATTTCGTCATGAACACTGGGGGTTGCATGAGGTTCTTCAGATCCCATTTGCACTTCAGTGGTGGCAGGGGACTGAGGAATAGCTTGAAGGGGAGTGAACATTGGAGAGTTGGGATGTTGAGTGTCCCAAAATTCATCATTGAGGACCGGAGTGGTACAGCCAATGTCCACATCCTCCGCTTCAATTTCTCCAACACCTGCCTCTTCAACAGTAAACTGAGGCAAAGGTGAGGAAATGATAGGGGTTGAAGGGATCTTATCCACTTCAATTTCTTCGTCCAACTGCTCTGAAGAAGCAGCAGAAGGAGTTTCTTCATCAGATTCATCAGGAATCACATAATCTTCACCAAAAGGAACAAGGTCCTTTGATGGCATTGATGAAAATGGAATGGCATAAATTGGATTATCAATCGAACTGATCAGAGTCTTCATCTTCTTCGGAGATGAAGAATTTGAAGAAGTTGACGCCTTCCTTTTCTTCACAGCTATACGTTCTTCAGCCTTGGTCTTCTTTGCATCTGATGCAGATGGAAGGATTGGAGTTGGTGTAGGCGCAGGGGGTGCAGAGGACATTGGTTCAATTTTCTTAGGTGCAACTGATGCAGTTGCCCTGACTTGTTCACTTTCTTTAGGCGCACCACTAGTGGATGCCCTGGCAATATCTTCAGCGGGTGGAATGGATTTATCAGCCCTGGCACTCTCATTTTCTTCAGCAGCCTGATTGTCATCAGCGGTGCTGGCATTTTCTTTAGTAGGCTGAGCAGATGCCTCAGCCTGAGTAACTTCAACGTGCACAGGTGGAGTTGCACTTGAAGTGAATTTCTTCGTTAGATTGACGAAACGCACCTTGGCGCCCTTCCAGTCAGCATAATAGCGATCAAATTCATCGCTCAGTTGTTTGATTTCCACTTGCAAGGCAAGGAGCTGATCAGGAGTGAGAGTGAGGACATTGTCCTGGAGGTAGCGCTGTTTCTTGTACTGCGCTTTCTTCAGACTTCTGCCTTGTTCAAATTTCCATTTTTCTTCTTCAATGAAGGCAGTGAGGATATGGCTTTGACCAGGAGTGAGGTTCATCTCCGGCAAAAGCGTGTTAGGGTCCTTGTGCCATAAGTCAATGTAATCAAGGATCAGCTTCAGATCCAACATCAGTGGCGCATTGCTGCCTTTGGCTCTAGCGGCCCTGGCTTGCCTGTTTCTGATGATTTCGGCAAGTTCTTCATCATCAGCCTCATCATCATCAGAAGGTACATGGAAGGCGACCTACTTCCTGTGAGGACTTGGGTGAGTGCCTCGTCCAGCAGTGGCCTTTTCCTTCAGCAGAGAGGGACCAGCTGAGGAATTTCAAGAAGCAGATGAGCTTGCAGATGCTCCTGAGGCAATAGATAAGCCTTTAGTCCTTTGGCACGTCGCGAGATGCACAGGTGCCGAGGATTTTGTCGGAGCAGCTGAAGACTTTGACGGAGGGGCTGAGGACTTTGATGGAGCAGTCTGAGGAATTTGTCGTGAGGGCCTTGAGGAATCTGGCCTTGATGGCATAGCAGAGGAGCTTGGCCGTGATCGCATTGAAGGTGAAGCACTGGACTTGTGTGCAGGCTTCTTGGGCATAGCCTTCTTGGGCTGACTGGCAGAGGCCTCAGCAGAGGCATCAGCAGCAGTAGAGTCAGCGTTGAATTTCCTCACTGCTTCCTTTGCTTGCTTAGCCAGTTTGGCTTGGTGCTTTTCCTATTCGTCAGGATAATCCTCATCGCGCTTGAGGCTAGTGGGATCCGCCAACTGGCCTGGTGCCAATGGAGGTCTTGGGCATGGAGGGTTGAGTGCGAATTTCTTCATGTACTTGGGAGTTACATACCTGTACTCCCTCCATTCCCGTGCCTATCTCCTTTCAATCCTCTGTATACACACCTTGCGCTGATTTTTGTTCTCCTTACCAAACTTGGCCTCATCAGGTGTGCAATAGCCTGCGTAAATGTCCTCAGGGATCTCAAAAGCGGTCATGACCCCAGGCTTCTTTCCTCCCTTCTGTGGCTTCTTACCATCTGCCATTTTCTTCAGTTGAGGAATTTGAACAATCGAATTCTCTCAGGAAGTATGCAACTTTTCTTAGAGGAACGCTGCAAATGAGTTAAGTTGATGAGAACCTAGTGATTCAGCATCGGACATTTGTACCTGTGAACAGAGTGTAGTTGTGAGGAATTTGGAGGGGTCATATGCGTTCTCAGAGGCTTTTTCAAAAAGAACAAGTTTGAGGAATTTGACCAGATGAGTCTTGAGGAATTTCACTAGGCGTTCTTTGTCTTAGGTTTAGAGTTGTATAGATTGAAAATCCACACAATTGAGGAATCTTGAAGAAAATCATAGCTTAGAGAAACGAATCAAGAATAGATGACATGTGAGGTGTTCATGTGTGTGAAGAATTGAAGAATAAACACCTTTGAAGATTTTCAGAAAAACTTGAGAATCAAAGCGAGCAGTTAAAAGTAACTTTCAACTACCCGAACTGAAGAACACGACGAACTGGGAAGAACATATGTGAAGTTCGTCAGTTCAGATCTTCCACGCCCTAACTTGGCGGAGGAAGACTATCGGTGTCAAAACCGACGGATCTCGGGTAGGGGGTCCCGAACTGTGCGTCTAGGCGGATGGTAGCAGGAGACAAGGGACATGATGTTTTTACCCAGGTTCAGGCCCTCTCGATGGAGGTAAAACCCTACTCCTTCTTGATTGATATTGATGATATGGGTAGTACAAGAGTAGATCTACCACGAGATCAGAGAGGCTAAACCCTAGAAGCTAGCCTATGGTATGATTGTTCTTCGTCCTACGGACTAAAACCCTCCGGTTTATATAGGCACCAAAGAGGGTAGGGTTACACAGAGTAGGTTACAATGGTAGGAGATCTACATATCCATATTGCCAAGCTTGCCTTCCATGCCAAGGAAAGTCCCATCTGGACACGGGACGAAGTCTTCAATCTTGTATCTTCATAGTCCAGGAGTCCGCCGAAGATGATAGTTCGCTATCCGGACACCCCTTGTCCGGACTCCTCAAGAGCCCTCGAACCAGGCTTCAATGACGACTTAGTCCGGCGCGATATTGTCTTCGGCATTGCAAGGCGGGTTCCTCCTCCGAATACTTCATAGAAGATTTTGAACACAAGGATAGTGTCCTGCTCTGCAAAATAAGTTCCACATACCACCGTAGAGAGAATAATATTTACACAAATTCAATCTGCTAACGTATTCCATGGCGTGACATCACAACACGGCCAAGCCTTTATTCAAATCGTTTTTACTGTTCCACCTCAGTGCGTTTAGCGAGGCGGTTTCCTTGGCACGTCTTGTCAAAGCAGAGATCGTGTCCCCTTATTCCGGGATTCTCATCAATACGGGCGTGGGTAACCCAACCGCGCCATTGATTATGGCGCTTGGGAGATAAGCGAGTTTTACCAGGCTGGTGGGGACGCATAGTTTCATCCGTCCATATAAGGGGATAAGGATCCACCTTTTTACCTACGCCTTCTTCCTCCTTTGCTTATCCATTTCCGCGCACTCGAGCTCTAGTGCCCAAGTACGCACATCTCTCCTCAACCTTCCCCAGCCATGTCCGGAGCAGGAGGCAAGTGGATGGCCTTCTCCATCACGGAGAGCCACATCAAGAGGCTGCGGAAGGCCGCATACTGGTCCAGCGACATTGCGCATCGGCTCCCTGACAAGGGGCAGCTCATCCCGACCCCGGGCCCCATGAGAGGGTGGTGTTCCTCACCCACTTCCTCCGCGGACTAGGTTTTCCACTTCACCCATTTGTCCGGTGGCTCATGTTCTACTACGGCCTGGATTTCCACGATCTGGCCCCGAATTTCGTCCTCAACATCTCGGCATTCATCGTCGTGTGCGAGGCCTTCCTCCGCATCAAGCCCCACTTCGGCTTATGGCTGAAGACCTTCAATGTCAAGCCGAAGGTAGTGGGGGGCCAGCATGCGGAGTGTGGAGGCGCCATGGTGGGCAAGATGCCCAACGTTATATGGCTCGAGGGCTCCTTCGTGGAAACCATCAAAGGGTGGCAATCGGGATGGTTCTACATCACCGAGCCGCGTGACCCTGAATGGGCCGCGGCCCCCGAGTTCCGATATGGCATCCCCACACAGCTCACCTCCTGGAAAGAGAAGGGCCTGACATGGGGTAATTCGGAAGAGCTCACCAGACTCCAAACCTGTGTCCAAAACCTTGTGAAAGAGAAGATCAAGCTTGTCAACGTAGTCCAGGTCATGCTCATCCGCCGGATCCTCCCGTGCCAACAACGGGCCTTCAGCTTGTGGAGTTCGATCCGCACAGCACCAAATTCTTGAGCAGTGCTCTTCACACTACGCACGAAGATGCCTGGAAGGTGCTGTTCAAGGGCGCCGAGGCTCCCGCATCCGCTACCGAAGATCGGGGATTCAGCTCGCAGCGTCAAGCCGGCGAGGTAAGCTATTTTACCCTTTACAGGACACTTATTTTCCATAGTTTGACTCTATGCGGGATCTAAACTCCCTTACATTTGACAGGCCTGGCAGAAGAAGTTCGGGCAGGTTAACTGTCCGGCTCCCTTGCCAGAAGAGCCAGCGGATGCCCAATTAATAGGGCTGCTGGTTCCGGCGCCTTACGTGGTGCCGGAGAAGAAGGCCAAGAAGAAGGCCACAAGAGCTCGAAGGAGTTCCCGGCGCCAGGTGTTGTCGGACTCATCGTACGATGACTCCGAGGCAGACTCCTGCCATGAAGACGGGGAGGAGGAAAAAGAGGACTCTCCCCCAGCGGGGGGAGAGAAGAAAAGGAAGGCCGTCCCAACGGGGGAGGCCGAAGGGTCCAAGAAGGGAAGGACCCTCCCTCCGGACTACTCCACCAACACCGACGACGGTGAAGAGGAGTGGCCACCGAGGACTAAGCCCCTGGCGACATCGTAAGTGTCCAGATACCAGAATAATTCATGGCGTTTCGTTTGTCGCGTTGAATCTCCTAACGCCGAATATAACCCTGCAGCCCGCCCAAGAACGGGCTCGACACTTCAACGAGCGGCTCCCTGGCTTCGTCGGACGTGAATAACACTTCACTTTCGGCTGTCTCCTCTCCTTGCACTGCGGATGACACCGAGGTGGGGTCCCAAAAGGGGCCCAGACAGGAGGAGGAGGTTCCTGAGGTATCGCAAGGCAACCTCCCGGACTTCGGGCACAAGGGGGATCAAACCCCGAAGGGTTCTGAGTTCGGCCCTGGGCCGGACTCCACACCGGAACCTTCAGTGGTTCCGGAGTCCGGCGGGCGGTCCCTTCGTAAGAAGGGCGAGACTGCGACACCGATGACCACCGTCCAACCGGAGGCACCGGATAATTTGCTGGAGGCGCTTAACGGTGCCTCCATCGACGAGGAGTACCGCACTGTTATGAGTGTGGTGATCCAGAAAGTTCAGTCTGCCAAGAGCGGGCTGACTGAAGCCTGTGCCAGCCTTTTAACAGGCTTTGAGGTATGTAGTTAAGATATGTAAAAATATTACCGCATAGACAGTAGCCCCTAATGCTCAGTTTGGTGTTCGGAAAGAAAAGCCGAACTGAGGATCTAAAAAGATATATGCAGGAGTCTAACATAAGCATGTCAATATAGGTCAATGCATTGAAGCAGAGCCTCGAGCAGTCCGAGAACGAGCTCGGCCTTGCCAAGAAGCAGCTCGAGGATAAGGAAGGTAAGTAATAACCTATGGAAGTATATAAAAGATGTGGTTACAAAAAATAACAGGAATAACGTGAGAATTGCAGGGGCCACGAACGAGGTGGCGACCCTCAAGGAAGCGTTGTCCAAGGCCGAAAGCAATGCGGCCGCAGAACGCACCGAGCGAGAGAAGCAGGAGGCGCGGGTGGCGGAGGTGCGGCAAGAGCTCCAGGCTCTCGTGGAAAAACACGAGAGTTTGGAGCGTGACTCAAAGACTCGAGAGTCCGAGCTCGCCTCGGCTCTTGAGAGCGCCAAAGCCGCTAAGGCTGAAGCCCAAAAAGCCCTCCAGGAAATTGAGGCAATAAAGAAGATAGCGGCGGGTAAGGCATTCTTCATGCAAAGCAAGCACGTGAAAGTGAATTACTTGTTACTTACCCGAATCCGGAGTTCTCTAGGAGCATTTGTAGATCTGCCCCGCAGTGTGTCCGACGCTCCCGCATTCTACCGGGCCGAGGAGGGGACCTCGACGGAGAAGGTGTTCTGGTCTTAGTATGCTGAGGCCGGACACCCGGTGCCCTTGAGGGACCAGCTGAAGCAGTTGGTCGAGCTCCATAAGGTGGCCGAACAGGCCATGAAGGGCCTCATAGTTCGGCTGTGGCCTAAAGAAGCCATGCCTGGGAGCTACTTCGGGCTAGTGAGGCGGCTGGTGGACACCTGTCCATGGATTGAAGTCGTCAAGCACTCCGTCTGTATCGAAGGTGCCCGTAGGGCCCTTGCCCGTGCTAAAGTGCACTGGGGCAAGATGGATGCTGAGAAGCTTGTGACGGACGCTCCACCACCGGGCAGGGAGTTTCGCAAGCCTGAGATGTATTATGTGGGCGTCCTGAAGGGTGCCCGCCTTATAGCGGGTGAATGCTCCAAAGATGTAATTTTCGAGTAAACTCGCATTTTTTATCCTGTACGCTTGAAAACTTGTTCATATGCGCTAAGCAACTCTTGTGAATTGAAAATATTACCTTTTATGCGGCCGTTTATTATATTTGAGAGATGGTGAGTCGTCGGCTTCTGCCCCCATGCCATGAGTGCTGGGGTGTTCGGGATAAACTTGAGCGCTCTTTTTCCCATTCTTGGGTCCTTCGAGGGAGGTGCTCAACGCAACGAACAAGGCAACCAGAGTATAATGCTTGAACACTCTCACTTAGCCATAGAATTCTATAATTTTAAATTTTGGCGAAGCCCCTAGTATTCGGAAGACCGAGTTCGAGGCTTTATCCATGCCTGGGCCGGACAAAGCCGACTCCTCGTTCTAAGCGGCATAAGTCTTTAGGGAGTCGAAAAACCTCTCAAACAGCGACCGGCTCTCGCCCTATCCTGACGGTCAGTTTTAGCTTTCTCCACTGAGGTGCTCAACCCAGCTCAACTGAGGCACAATCACAGTGGTTCTCCCAGCGCTACCTTAGCCGATATAACGGAACGTAAGGTACCAAAACATGGGAGCCAGGCAAACCCAACTATTGACCCAAGACATGATTCGGAGCCGATGCATATAATGCTATAAGTTCGGGGTGCCGCACTTGTGAAAGTGTTCGGACTTATCACACCATATTTTGGGGTACTTAAGCCCCTTGTGTATTTGGCCGTACCAAAGCGGACGGGTGCAACATGTCATAAGTGAACATGTATAGATAAAATAAAAAAAGGAATGCAATAATAGGCAAAAGCTATGCATTGTTTATTCAAAAAAGCTGCGGTAAAAGCATAACGATACAAATAGTGCGATAAGCAAGGTACTGGACTATTTGACATGTCGCCCTCTAGGAGCGTGCTGCGGGATGTTATGTAAAATAGGTATACTGCTCGTTATAGAGACTACCTGGACACTTGACGTAGCTTTCTGCTTCCCTGGCTGTTGCATCGTATGCTCAGCGATTCTACTGCCAGACAGGGCTTCTTGATAATGGAGTCCTAAAAGTAAGAGAAAAAAAATAAGAATGACACAATTGGGAGCCCCTGGTGCGGTTGAGCCGCATTCTGGGCCTGTCGTGGTCGTGCCCCTCCCCCGATGCCCATGGTATTTCCAGAGCGTAGTTATGGACGCGTAGTACTGGTTTCGCAATTTCGCGAGGGCTGGGGTTGGGGCCGCATTGCTACGCGTGCTCGGAATGTGCCAGGCGGTCTTGTTTTAGGTAACTCCGGGCGCGCTTGACGGTGTCTGGCCGTTTAGTAGCCGGACTCGAGAATTTCCTTGAGAGGTTGCTTTGTACTTCCACTGCAAGAGCCGCCGTATGCTCCTCCATTCGGAGAGAGCGTTCGGTGTTTCCGTTGACCGTAATGACTCCTCGAGGGCCTGGCATCTTGAGCTTGAGGTATGTGAAAGCGGCACCGCATTGAACTTTGCAATGCGGTTCTTCCGAGCAAGGCGTGATAGCCGCCATGAACGGGACTATGTTGAAGATTAACTCGCTCGGAAGTTACCCGGATCCAAGACCACTTCAAGTGTAACTCGAGCCTGCATAGCTTGGCCTCTACACCTGGTATGACGCCTTTAAAGGTCGTCTTTGTGGGTTTAATCCTTAAGGGGTCTATGCCCATTTTGCACATCAGATCCCGATAAAGCAGGTTCAAAGCACGCCGCCATCCATCGTGACTCTAGTGAGGTGAAATCCATCAACGATTGGGTCTAGAACCACGCGCAAATCCGCCGTGGCGGATGCTAGTGGGTTGTCCTTCGATCAAAAGTGATCAGCAGAGGACCACGGATTGAACTTTGGGGCGATCGCTCCATCGCATATATGTCCCTTTAGTGCATGCTTCGCTTCCCTTTGGGTATGTGGGTTATGATATCATGTTCACCGTCCGCACTTGTGGGGGAAGCCCTTCGTCCTCTATTGTTCGCTGGCTGGGGCTCCTCCTCGCCGCTTATGTAGCCCCTTGTCATTGTTTTCGCATTTAACTTGCTCGCTCTGCTTGAACACCCAACAATCCCTGTTGGTGTGATTGGCTGGCTTTTCGGGGGTGCCGTGTATCTGGCACGAGCGGTCGAGTATTCGGTCCAAATTGGACGGGCCCAGAGTATTTCTTTTGAATGGCTTTTTCCGCTGACCGGGTTTGGAGCCTCTGAATCTGGCATTGACTGCCATATCTTCAGGATTATCGCTGTTAATGCGGCGCTTGTGCTTGTTGCGACGCGACCTGCCGTTGCTGTCCTTGGTATCTGAATTACCAGGTCTCTTGGTCATATTGTTATTATGAGCTAGCCAGCTGTCCTCTCCCGCGCAAAAGCGGGTCATGAGTGTTGTGAGGGCTGCCATGGATTTCGGCTTTTCCTGTCCTAGGTGCCGGGCAAGCCACTCGTCATGATGTTATGTTTGAAGGCTGCAAGGGCCTCTCGATTCTGGACAAATGACAATTTAATTTTTCTTGGTTAGGAACCGTGTCTGTAATTGTCCGCCGATTCTCCGGCTGCTGAGTTATGTGGCTTAGGTCATTGGCGCCCGGTGGTCGCACATAGGTGCCCTGGAAGTTGTCGAGGAATGCGGCTTCCAGGTCTTCCCAACAACCAATTGACTCTGCTGGCAAGCTGTTAAGCCAATGCCGAGCTGGTCCTTTAAGCTTGAGTGGGAGGTATTTGATGGCATGTAGATCATCACCGCGGGCCATGTGGATATGAAGGAGATAGTCCTCGATCCAGACCGCAGGATCTATTGTGCCATCGTATGATTCAATGTTTACGGGTTTGAAACCCTCAGGGATTTGATGATGCATCACTTCGTCTGTGAAGCATAGTGGGTGTGCGGCGCCTCTGTATCGGGTGATATCACGACGCAGCTCAAATGAGCTTTGTCTACTGTGTTCGGCCCGGCCGGAATTGCCATATCCGGCGTGACGGTTATCATCATGCATCGTGGGGCTTCCACGCGATCCGTAGATCGATCTTGTTTGTCTTGCCTTATCCTCCGATATATCCCGCAGGTCTGGCGCATTTCCCCGCGCCTTGGTATTTTTTGAGAGGCACCGGGGTGCGGCTTGAGTGGAGGGCCAAGAGGCCTCTCTGTCGCGGCCGCGAGGTGGCCGGTCGGCCGTATCATGCGCTGGTGATGTAGGTCTAGGTGCTTCCTCCTCTAATCGGGGTAGAAGCCTGCGTTTTTGGTAGTTCTTGGAGGGGCGTTCAAATTCATACTCTTCGCTGCAAGGACTTCAGTCCATCTGTCGGCTAGCAAGTCTTGGTCAGCTCTAAGCTGTTGCTGCTTTTTCTTGAGGCTGCTTGCCGTGACCATAAGCCTGCATTTGAAACGCTCTTGTTCGACGGGATCCTCAGGCACGACAAATTCGTCGTCGTCGAGGCTTGCCTCATCTTCGAAGGGAGGCATGTAATTATCGTCCTCTACCTCTCTGTCTGCCGCTCTCTCATGAGGGTTGGCTTCTCCATCCTCCTGCGCTGAATCCTGCTGGAGGGGGTTGTCTTCGGCACTGTCCGGGGTGTTATTGTCTCCGGTGCCGGAATCTCCGTTTTTGCTGTGGCGGGATTTAGAGTGGCGCCGCTGACGCCGGATCTTGGGTTGTTTCCTTGAGAGGTCATCCTCCGTTGTTCCATCGCCATTCCCATCATTTGGGATGTCCACCATGTATATGTCGTATGACGAGGTGGCCTTCCAGTGCCCTGTAGGCACTGGTTCTTGGTCGTGTCCTGCATCGTCGTCCATACCGTCGATGTCTTCGGAGTCGAAGTCGAGCATGTCGGTTAAGTCATCGACAGTGGCTACAAAGTGGGTGGTGGGTGGGCTTTGAATTTCTTCGTCGTCCGCATCCCCACCTTCCTGACCATAATCCGGCCAGGGCTCTCCTGATAAAGAGAGAAACTTTAGCGAATTCAGGATGTCGCCAATGGGCGAATGCTGAAAGATGTCCGCAGCAGTGAACTCCGTGATCGGCGCCCAATCGGATTCGATTGGCAGGGCGCAGAAGGTTCGGAGTCCGGAGAGGAGTGCGGCACCTTGGAGTCACGAAGCCAGAAGCGACAGGGTTGGTGTTCGGCTCAATCACCGTAGAGATAGCAGCCCCCGAGGAGGTGTCCAGCCACCCATCCTCGATCGGCGCAGTTGGCTCTAAGCTAAGGGTCGGAGCGGACACTTGTGCGGCCTCCAGGGCACTGTCTGGCAGCAGAGCTAGATCGTGCCCATCGTGACAAGGCGGGCGCTTGGCTGTGGCTCGAACCCGTCAAGATCAAGTCTCCACGGACGCCACCGATAGTTCAAACTTCCAAATCTGACCTGATGGCCAGGGCGAATCTTCAATCTGCTCCAGATGGCCAAGTGAATTGGCCCGCAGGCAAAGCCGCCAATACGTAAGATCTGTCCGGAAGAAAAGTCCCACCCTGGACCGCATCGTTGTTGATGATCGGAGGAGCCATCGGGCCTAAAGATGACGCACACAAAGGAACTCTCAATGAAAGCACCAATGTCGTGTCAAACCGGGCGGATCTCGGTAGGGGGTCCCAACTATGCGCCTAGGCGGATGGTAACAGGAGACAAGGGACACGATGTTTTTACCCAGGTTCGGGCCCTCTCGATGGAGGTAAAACCTACTCCTTCTTGATTGATATTGATGATATGGGTAGTACAAGAGTAGATCTACCACGAGATCGTAGAGGCTAAACCCTAGAAGCTAGCCTATGGTATGATTGTTCTTCGTTACGGACTAAAACCTCCGGTTTATATAGGCACCAAGAGGGTTAGGGTTGCACAGAGTCGGTTACAATGGTAGGAGATCTACATATCCGTATCGCCAAGCTTGCCTTCCACGCCAAGGAAAGTCCCATCCGGACAAGGGACGAAGTCTTCAATCTTGTATCTTCATAGTCTAGGAGTCCGGCCGAAGATGATAGTTCGGCTATCCGGACACCCCCTAGTCCGGGACTCCCTCAAAGACGGCTACGGCGGCGGCGGAGTGAAGATTTCCGCGGCCGGCGCGAGTACGACGGCGACGAGGTCGAGGCAGTGAAGCTCTTCCTCACCGGCGACGATGGAGTAGCGGCGGCGCTAGGGTTTGAGAAGCTCGAGCGGGAGAGAGAGGTCGAGCGGAGTAAAGGAAGTGAGGAAGGGATGAGGGGGTATTTATAGTCGTAGTGAAAGACTGTTCGCCCGAATATTTAGGAAGAACGTGCCCCTGACCCTTCTCATTCGCTTGACATGTGTCACCCCTGTACTGTGAGGTGGCGATCGTGTAAGATCATGGGTGAATAGATAAGTATATCATGGGATGAGGAACGGTTTGGGCGGCAAAGCCGAAAATTCAGATAAGATAAGTTAAAAGTTCCGTTCACAATTTCTTCAGCTGACAAGGACACAGTGAAGAATTTGAACGAGTTTCAAATAGAACGCATATGAGGAATTTGTGAATAGACTGGGTTGAGTTTAGCATAGAGGGGGAAGGGTCCGATCACATCCACTTAGTAGAAGAAATCAACTTGAAGAAATAACAATAAGTGAATGCTGTAGAGGACTTAAAACTCATATATATATATATATATATATATATATATATATATATATATATATATATATATATATATATATATATATATATATATATATATAGGGTGGGTCTATTATGATAACACCCTTAAGAGTCTTATTCTGCACAATCAATCGCTTATTCTCGCTAACACCTCCGACCCACCCCGTAGCTACAAACTAACCATACTAAACATTCGATCGAACTGCGTGGGTTAGAAAAAGACCTTATCC
>JAHIAM010006058.1:0-20659 GCA_021605205.1 Aegilops longissima | reverse complement strand
ATGTGATAATATACAAAAATGGAGAATATTTAAGATAAGATGAAGAGTGATTACATAACCAAGTAGCTATAAATGTATGTGCAAGAACAGAAAAAGGCAAGCCAAGAGCAATGCACACTAAACTTCTTCAAGACCAACCTTATGGTAAGAGTAAATATAGATCTTGTAGAAAATGGAGGGCAAAGGAAAATAAGTCGAGTGATGGCATGAACAACTACCGTCAATATAAGTACATCGATAAAGGACAAAGATGTACTTACAAGAACAATGCAGAGCTAAAAAATTCATTGGCATTGATATATTCTACACTAATGTAACCATTCATACAGATCGATAATTTGAGAACAATTGATAAAAGCTATCATGCATACCTGTCACATAATGAACCGTATGTATGCAAGTACAAAGGATACAGACAAAGGTACTAAAAGAGCAAAGCAGGGCAGCATATTTTGGATATCTGTCGTCTTTTCAAACCGAATTTTCTTCGAGCAGATTTTTGCAAAAAGATCCAAGGCACATGGAAAAGTAGAAGTTCAAATTGTCATGTGATTTCATAGAAAGACTCATCCCGAACGAGACAGTGCATAACAAGGTTTTTCCATTCAATTCTTCTAAATTTAGCAAGGAACTTCACCGAAATTGCTATAGACTTCCATCAAAGTGTGATTTCGTAACACCGACATCGCGCAATGCTTCCGAAAAGCACAAGCAAGCTTTGCTCGCCATGACTATCCGATTGACCTCACCTAGTTACAACAATGTAATGTAAATCATTGATGTTTCGATCGCAGAAAAAGGAAAATAATAACCATGAATAAAGCACTTAACGTAAGTTGAAGAAGATGTGAAATGGTGTTTGTTTCACTATAATCTTCCCATGATGGGAATATATGCACGTAGTCCCAACAAATTGAAAGCATTGTCTTTAAACCGAATAAATGGATGGGGTTCCAATCAGGAATTGGCCCCAGTTGGGATAGGTCTTGCCGGTGGACTTGTTGTACTTTTTGTGGGGGAATTTTTTGGTACGGCGGTGCTATGGCAAATGAAATCGTATACCTTTGGCGGAGGCAGGTCCTGTGGTGGGGCATTTGGCCGAATTGGGTAAAATTCTCCTTTTTTGTCCTGTTGACCCAATTAAGGGGGCCGTTGACCCGAAAATTTTTAAGGACTTTGGGTTTTTGGTTCGCAATTTCCAGGATGCCAAGAACAACATTTGAGTGGAAAACTGGTTGACCGGAGGTAGAATAAAGGGCCATTAAGGATGGAAAATATTTCTAAAAAACAAGAAAAATCAAAAACCAGTTTTGGGGGAAAGCGGAGAATTTCCCATTTGGGGGGTTTCGTTTAATGGCACCAATGCCTTGGTGCCAATTTTGTAAGTCATTGCAGTGTTCCACAATATTCTTCTGATGCGGATTGATATTCACTATAATTATGATAATATCGAGAACCATGAAAACATAAATAGTTGTGAGATTATCTTTGTAATGCGATGATATTCTAATATAGGGCGCTCAGAACACTTATGTGCTATCACCGATTCGATGAGAGAGCTCATGTGTCTGTAATATCGTATGTGCATTTATATAATCCGCACAAGTACACAAAAAAATAGGCTCCGTATAAGGATAGCTGGCAGATGATAGGTTCATAATATACCGATACAGAGTTTATTGCCAAACCATGATAACAAGAGCACACAGAACTAGGCAGACATAGTGTACATAATAGGTACACCATAACCACGATATATAAATCGGGTGGAACCGGCTTGAAAATACGTGTTGTATTGCCGCTAGTAATTGAAAGCCTATCGATCACGCATGTGCCAGCACTATCGAACATGGTAAAGAAGAGCAAGCAGATTTTGGATAAAATGTTGGTTGCGCAGTCCACACAAGATGAACCAGAGCGCATTAAGAATGCAACTCCCACTGTCTCTCGACCATTTCAGCGGTTGGATGAAGATCCTACGCCTCCTAACCCTTCTTCTTCCTCGCCTCTTAATTCTTCCATACGAATCATCAAGACGTCAGCCGTCGACCACCGCCCCCAACACTGTGTTCTCCGCCACCCCCACCCCCACCGCCGAAGTTTTCGTTTCATGAGGCCCCACAACCACCCGAGCCCTTGATCGCACCGCTCCGCGTAGCTCAAAAATCGACCACCCAATTTTGAAATTTAGTCTCACTGTGATTTAACTAGTGGAATATAAAAGGAAAACCATAAGCATTGGGAGTATAGAGCATGCCATGGCGGATCTGAAGGTGCAAACCGACAAAGGCAACTTCGAACCAAGACAAGAAATCAGAGTAAAAGGCATATCATTTTCTTGCTGCGATAAATAAGTTGAGCAGATATTAAAGAGTACCGCCGGTGCGGCGCTGCCGTAACGATCTGAGAATTTGATTGCGCTGGGTAGCGATATTGCCGGCGTGGAAGCAGATCTAGGAGGGTAGACGGTGGCAGGGCGGTGGACGAGACGGTCGAGGAGCGGCAAGCAAGGTGGACGACAAGGGATGAAGCGAGAGGATGGGATGCGATCCCGTCCAAGGTGTGATGAGAGAGGTCGATCTTGTAATGGACGGCAGGTTGGGTATCAGCCCGCATGGTGGAGGAGGACGGTGGATGGGTATGGATTTACAAGTGATTTGGAGGAGGGTGGGGTGAGGGTGTTTTGGCCCACTGAGTACTTAATGGGGAAAAGGGAGGTAGAGGAAGGGGGAACCATGTATTCAGGGCGCTTGTCTCAAATGCAGGAAATTTACAAACTTAGCCCCTGCTTCAAATTTCTACTACATCACAAAGAACATTAGTTTGTTAGATAGGACGGTAATCTCATACACCTAATATTTGCCGATGAGAGTTTGTTTTGGCGCCCACCGTATGAATATGAATCGGGAGGAGTCGATTTCGCCGAGGGCACACTGTGTTTTACGCCCCCACCGTATGAACTGGTGAGAGGCGTTACGCCACGTTTGGGTGAAATTACAAACCTACCCCTATCGAAACCTATAGAAATCCAAAGATAGGCTTTATAAGGTGGATAGGCGTGAGTGATTTCCATCTCGCAGATTTTGGTTTCGGGCGGTTATGCGACTTTCCCCGCCTGCTCAATTTTGCATGCACGCCATCGTGCCAACTCAATTCAATCCGCTTGTATTCTACTTTTTTTCGGTAGGATCCATTTTCAATTGGAATTACATTCTATATACATCATTTTTTATATATACTTTCAAAAGCACAACACCATTTATACATAAATATGGTTTACAAATGGCATGATCTCAGATTCATAAGGTTGTATCCATCAATTTGATTTTCAAATATTTGAAACCACTTTATGTTGAAATCCAATGTATGCATTCCTCGCTAACTGCCTCCAATTAATGTGTGTTTCATGCGGGTTTTTTAACTTCTCAAACATGTATAATGTGTTTCACACACGCAACATATAGTTTAATCCTGCTTAGACATTAATTGCATATAAACCATGCATTGTTTGTAATTGAAGAATCTATGGATCACCAATATTGATAAACTATATAACATTACACGTGTGCCCAAATTCAAATGAATATGCATGTTTGATACACCATTTATGCTATGATATTATCGATGTCGTGATCTCCATTTAAATATTTGAATCCCTTTAATCCAGATATTCGCCTCATATAGCTATCACCATGCTTATATAGGACTATCTCTTGACCTATACGCTGCTCATCGCCTCTCGTGCATCTCTCTCGTATACCCGATGTCGACAATGATCTTTTATCTTGTAACATAATCGACGGTACTCTCTCCTCGACCTTCATCACTCTATCTCTAAGTATATCTCGCCCCGCTATGTGTCTCTAGCTATGATTCTCCATGTGGAATCTCTTTCTCACACAAACACAAACCTTTGTCTCCGGGGTCTCATTTCTCTCAACTATTCCTATGTGTGCCACTCAGACACCCCTCATACAGATGTCTTTCGGCCCTTAGATATGAGAACCCACTCTTCCTCTTCAATATCTCTTTCTCACACACAAACACAAACTCTGGCTCCTGTGGTCTCATATTTCTCCATTGTTCTCTTGTATGTCGCTTCAAACACACACCCTCCCTAGAGATATCTTGTGTTCCCATGTCTCTCTAGCTATCACTCTTGTAGAAATATCTCTCTCGCAGACAAACTCCGCTCTCCGATCTCATTTCTCTCGATATCTGCTTGTATGTGACTCACATGCACCTCTCTCTATCTCTCTCACCCACACACATAACCCAGCCTTCCGATCCACTCGACCCTATCTCTAACGCACACTAGCTAGCATCTTTATCTTTCTATTTATCTTCTCCATCAACCTTCTTTTCGCCTCACTCTTGATTCCTATCACGCACACTACATATGTTTCTCTCACATGCAGCAAGTGCCCTCTCACACACATATATAACTTCACCCTTTGAACCACCGACGGTCATCTCCAACACCCAAACTAACGGATGTCCCTCTAGCTAGCATCTCCATCTCTCTCGTATCTATCTGTAGTTTCTCGCCAACATTTCTTTCTCGCACGGAGTCTTGCTTCCTATCACCCACACTATATATGTCTCCACATATATGCATTTATAGGTTGATCTCTTTGCACAATCATTGCCTCACCCCTCCTCCAGCCATAGATGCATGCTCCAGCCCACGCCACTATCTCTAAAGACAAAAACACATGCTCAATTGTCGGCCTTCTTCCCTGCATTCTCACATGCATGCATATTGTCATACCGACCCGCCTCCCATGTCGCTGATCTTATGACTTATGTCTTCTTTCATCTCGATCATGCGCACAAGCACACACACACATCCCACGATACATGTATACCTCTCACACATGCACGCTCAAGGTCTCTATGTCTCCACACGTAGTTAATTACCTCAATCCTAACGCCACATCGAATCTCTCTCTCTTTGTGCACATAACTTCCACCTGATGGGCAAACACACACTCACACTTAACAATCTCCTTCTAGCTACCCCCCTCGCTCTCTCACTCTTCTATATCCTCAAACCAATAAGACCATCCTTTGTTTAATTCCCGCCTACATGCACCATCGATATATAGTAGTCTTCCCGTGTCTCTCTAACAAACACATTCTCTCGATGTCGACTCCTCTCACGCACACGCACCTTCTTCTTCCCTCTAATGGCATTTTCTCTGCACCCCATCGCTGGTGGCTCGCCATACACATCACCTCTCTATGATGAAGCCATGCACACTTAAATTACATCCACCACAGAGGACCACACACACACACACGCACGACACACACACACACACACACACACACACACACACACACACACACACACACACACACACCGCACACACAACCACCCCCCACACACACTAAGACTCCATCTCTCTCTCACACACACACACACACAAACACACACACACACACACACATGCACACACACACTTCCCCCACACACACTTAGACTCCATCTCTCTCTCTCTCACACACACACACAAACTAAGACTCCATCTCTATCTCTCTCCTCTCTCTCTCTCTCACACACACACACACACACCCCTAATATTACGACAATTAAGACTCCATCTCACACACACATGATCTAGCAGAAAGATAATTTGATCTCACTCTCACATTTTCATCCAACCATTGCCCAGATGATAAACAATCTTCATTTATTTACTTGCATAACATGGATGTATTCCACTTACCAGTAGTCAGCAAACTTATCATATACCCTTATAAAAACGAGATACAAGGATGGTGTTTTTACACATGGGATTACCCCATGGGTCAATCACAACAAGGTGTTTTGTAAAGAATGCATATTGATGTTCCGCAATGCACGAGAATCTTGCTTGTAATTATATAACGCAAATCACGAAGGAAGTGACATTTTTTTGACACAACCACGTTAACATGGCCACGTAAATCACAGAAAGGGAAGAAGGGAAGCGGCTGTGGAGTAACATTTTACCACATTCTTAGGAAACTGAAAGTGTAATTGAGTAGTTTTGCAAACTACCATTACTACTACACCTAAAACGGTTCAAAACCTATATTCTCTTGAAGAAGGCTGCTTCCCTGCGGAAACGGCCACCCCCTGAGCGTTGTCGCATTAATGCCCGGCCAGAGCGAGGCGACCTCTCACCGGCGCCTGCTTTGAAGTGGCGCGATGGCCGAGAGAGCACCGCCTCGGTGCACGCGATCGCTTCCCAGGCCGAGACTCGGCCATAGGCCCTGCTTGGATCCATGGGTTAGAGTTAGTTTGAGCTAGTTGGGGCTCAAATAGCCCTAAAGTATCCAAGCATGAGGGTTTAAATTGGAGCAAGTTGCATCGAACCCACCAAAAAAACTATCCCACCCAAGAGGTGCTAACTGAGATAGTTCTCATTGGGACCACCAAAATCACTTTTCTCTCTCCATGAAGTGCATTTATTGTCAATCTAACCCTGCCACCCAAACACCTCTTTGGCTACAGCTAGTTCAGGTTAGTCATGAGTTAGTCTAACCTCTAGCTGTTAGAGTATCAAACAGAGCAGATAGGACATGCAAGTTGCTCAAAGCAGTGAAAATTCAGACGTGAAAGGATTTTTTTCTTTTGAAAACGGAACGTGAAAGGAATTTTTTTAGAATGCTTGGCATGTCGCTAACATGTGATAGTTAACCAACCTCAATAGACGGCAGAAAACGCCACCCCGCACTTTGATAGAGACGAGGAGGGAGAAGCAATATGCGTCGGATTACTAGAGATAGGTGTCGACGGAAGCCAAGAAATATGGTGATAGCGTGGTTAGCCATGTACTAGTATGATGTAACTACACCGGCTGCCGTGTTTCGACTCTTCCATCCATCGTGGAGATGATTGGTTAATTTTATATCGCTGAATAATATTAAATATTATGAGTGCGACGCCCACCACGAGGTTCCTTGCTCCTTCTGGTCGTCCTAATCTATTGTTCTTCCACTTATTTTTTACGTGAGCTTTGTTCATCTTTTGCCAACACGAGACATCTAGCATCAAGGTGCACGTTATGCAACGATCGCTCCATCTATATATGAAGACATGGGACTGAACTACGAGACGGACATGTACCTGTGGAGTGGACGACGAACCTGAGTAATGTAGCGCAGAAGTGAAGTAGAAAGGCACAAATGGTATGAACATGCGTGGCATATGGTGTGGTTGGTTGCATTCTCGCCTCAAGATAGTTGTTCCCTTCATGCATGCTCAACTCAACACCCTCTTCATGCATGCTCTTCATGCATGCTTCTAGTGTATTTGTGCTAAACTAGTGTGGACTCATGCACCTCCATACACTCTACCAAACACCCAAAAGTAGGTCGAGAAGGAACTCTTGCGGCATTTGTCTCTTACTACGTACTACCACTAATGTTGTAGTGCAATGCACGGTGATGTTATGGAGCACGTGCTCAAGTACTCTACTACTACTATATTAGTTGGAGGCACATATTAACTTTTATATTTGTTTACGGTATGCCCCGAGACCTTCCAACTAGACGTGTCTTTCTCCGTGTCGCACTTTGTATCGCTCATACCACTAAGTACTACTACGCAGGTCTCCCCCGTATGGAAGAAGTGGAGACGCCTACCACGCTGTTTTTACCATTTCACTATCAGCTGTTCATGTCCCACTTTTCACGACGTAGGGACATCCAAGACGCCGTGTTTGGCACCCTTCGTTAAGAGTTGAAACGCTAGCATTCATCGTAAATAAAAAATAATTATAAATCGGAAGTGATACTATTTTTTTATGAACCAATCAGCAGTGATACTATACCACGCGTTTCTTGCTCCTCGATATCGGAATACTCGCTTCGCCAACATGTGGGACGCCGACCATCTCGGTCCACTTGCCATGCACGCAGAACTCCAAGGAGAGTCACCAGTCGTACCGCAGTAACAATGACTAATGAGCCGTCAAATCACAGGCCCACTTCCCACTTTGAAGTTGCTCGACGAAGGAACCATCATGACTTCGTTGAATTCGCTTGAAGAAAACTATCGCATCAAAGAAGATCGCTAGCTACAAGATTTACTCCAACAGAGGCCTCCTTTCGCTCATAGGATAGAATATGAAAATCATAGGAAGTGAGATGACATGCATCTCAATTCCTATAGAGAAAGAGATGCCATTTGATGCATAGGATAGGAATGTTTCCATTTAGTCTAGGCTAATGTACTGTAATTTGCTCTAAAAACTACAAGAGTAACTAGTACTAGTAATCGTACATGCTCGCACTCGCATCGCATACACACATAACTACTAGTACTACTACTTCTCACATGCTGGCCGATGCCATCGCTTCTCCTTCCGGCTTTGTCGTCGGCTAATTCCCCAGTGCTTGGATCTCCGCCGACCTTCTCCGCAGAAGCTGAAAGGTTTTTCTTTCTTGGCGCAGCGGCCTCTCTTTCTTGAGTGCTTGATTTTCCGCTTCCCTCTCAGGCGGCTTTTGCCGCCTTCTTGCTCTACCACCATTCGCCTTGGCATCTTCAAATTCTCCCACATAGTTGTGAGGTCGCGATGGCGATGAACTTGCACGGCGGATGCCATCGCTTCTCTACCATTTTGTGTAAGTATGGGCGCGAGAACTCGGCGCGCTGGATGCCATCGCTGCCTTACCGTTAAAAAGTGCGTGGTGGCATGAACGACGCTGGTGAGAGCTCTGGGTGGAGTGCCGGACAACCGATGTATTGGTTTGTCAAGAGAGCCATCGTAAGATTTAAATTAGGACCCTTCAATCCGGTCATTTATTAACAGTAAAATGCATTGGCGGTCATCGAATTGTCTTGATAGCTCACTTTGATCATTGTATACGAGATATGGTGATTATACGTCACCGCTCAGCGATAGCTCCAGATTTGTATGGTTGACTAGTCAAACAGTCCGATGCGCCTCATCACTCGTGTTCTTTATCTATCGCTGGCCTACCGTGAATGGAGAAAGAAATACCAAAACCAAAATTATGCATATGTGGGGAATCAAACCACGGACTCGTCGCTGCAACGCACTCGCCAACCAAATGAAAATGAAATACGCGGCACGACACTACCACGCTGTCAAAGCATGCTAATGCATGCACGCCGCCTCTAAATCAAAGTCCTCTCATGGCGCAAACGGCGGCCAGCCCATCACCCAGCGCTCGGCGTTGTTCGACATTACCGTTAGACGCTTGATGGAGGCCTACGCTAACGCCGAGCATGTATTCACCGGCTCAACACCAACGGTCATACTCGGACCGCTTTTGCTCATGTATATCGTCCATCACAACGACAATCTATAAAACAGCCTAAGCTAGAGAGGGTACTATGGTAGTATGGTACGGAGTATGTACTATCGTGAGCAATCGATCTTAGTGCCACCGCACAATCAAAACCCTTCCATCGCTAGCGCTTCCCCGCCCGAACGCCTCTCTCCAGAATGTCATCAGATTCACGGACTTAACAGTGTGCATTGTAACACCGCATCACATGCGGGCCAGACGCCCATTCGCCCACATGTCAAGAACTCCAAACGCATCTGCAGCTAAGTCATCAAGAAGCGCCCCATTCACGCCCGACCTCCGCGCCGCTTGTCCATCCGCCGCGCTCATTGCCATTCGCTTATATTAACTTGAGCCCCAGCTCCCAGCATAGCCAAAGACCCACACTTATTCTCCTCCGTCCCTTCCTTCGCCGGCACCACTTCAACCATGGCCTCCTCGGGCGTTCAAGCTCTTGGACGCATCGCGCAGGAGCGCAGAGACATCGGGTTCGCCCGGCGGCCCAGTTTCTTCGACGATCGCAGAGCAAACGGCGAGATCGCTGCCCCGCCCGCCGCCGCCATCGACCACGAAGCCGGGCGCGTGGCGCAGCCGCAGCGGAAGAGTAGTACACGTAGGTCGCCACCGCCTGTCCTAGGAAGGCCACCTCCACTCACCGACGCCAAGCTTGGGATAAAAATCGTGGCCGATTAGCCGATGGCGACGCGGAGGCGGAAATCTTCATAACCTTGTGCTCCGAGGAGGAGGTTATCGAGGCGGATAAGGAGGAGGCAAAGGCAATGGCCTGCTTTCGGGTTCATGGTCGACATGGTGGTCGGGCCCGCGATCGCTTAGATTAGGTTTATGAGGTTTTAGTATGTTTAAAGCGAAATATGTAATGAATTTCATCCAGCTTTATAGGAAAAGTTCTCAAATGTAATGAATTTCATCCGTCAATTTGAAATTTGCTTTTGCATGAATTTCATCCGTTAGTTCATATAGTTGTCTAAAGGTATGCGGCAGCATCGATGGCATCCATCGTGTCCTCGCACGATGCCGGTAAATTTGTGGCCAAATGGAGATGCCCTAACTATCATGCTATAATCGCTAACAATCCTCCATTATTTGGCAGGGAACAGTTATCCTCAAAATCAGATCCTGGTGTTTCGCATCTCCGCCAGAAGAGTGTAAACTTTGCTTACATAAAATGGAGCAAGTGGACGCATCAGAGCACGCCATATCACTCGAACTAGCCCACCTAACAAGCGGAAAGCACCGCCTCATATTTTGTTCGATTTCTATCGATCGATCGCACAAAATGTTACGTCGCAAGTTCTAAAGGAAAAGGCGCACACTTACTTTACCGACGCCGCCGCAACCCCGACAACCGCTCGCGACGCCACCGTGAGGGGACACGGTCTTGCAATTTCAACCGATGTGGGACCGAATTGAATAAACCATCGATAGTCGAATCTAATCGCCACGGGCGCCGGCCGAGAAGAGAGAAACGGGAGGAGAAGAGATCGCCCGCTCACGCCAAGCACGGACTCCAAGAAATATAGTGATAATGTGAGGTGGGCCATGCCGAGTCCGACCACTCGAGCCTGCTCACCGCCTCGCCCTCAAGACGCCAATGCTCGCTGCATGCATAGCAAGTAGTCCCCGCTTATGTGGAGGAGAGAGAGGCATTGACAAAGTCAAGGAGTAACAAAGGAGACAATAGCTTTCATAAAAAATAAACAATGAATACTGCTGTCTCGCCTCTATATCGAAAGAATACTTTCCCGACATGTGGGACGCCGACCATCCTGGTCCACCTGCCATGCACAAAATTATCCTGGTCTACCCCGGTCGATCGCAGGCCCAACCTTTCCCATCGTAAGTTGTTCGGACGAAGGAACCATCATGACTTCGTTGAATTCCGCTTCTTCAAGAAAACTTACTGTACTTAATATCGCTACCACACGCCAAGACCGGACGGCACTGCACGCCATATCATCGAAACCCACTAGGCCAAACTAGCCCGCCTAGGTCATCTATTTTGGAACGGAGGAGTACGTCGACCGCTATGATTTTGTGTTGCACGCCTTCCTCTTTTTGCTATGATTTTCCTACCCTATGAACCAAATGAGGCCTGAATGTATGTCGACTATTGTCCGATCGATCGCTAAGCCTACAATTTTAGGAGCTAGGGCTATTGGTCAATCGACGAGGGATAAGTATAAGCGCATTAACGAGCTCATCACCTAACAACTTTCTCTTCGTGAGTTTTTAAGTACTATAGCTGCACAAGTAGCTAGCCTACTAACACCAAGAATCATCAAACAAGCCCTGCTGATATGATAAACAGTTCAAAATTACATCTAAGCATGCCATATATTACATCAAAAGGTGAGGATACATCTGCTTCATAACTCGAGAGGGTTCGCATGATTCATCGATGATTCACTATCAAACAAAAGTAGCAAGATCCGCCACACAAGACAAAGTGCACTAGCCCTAAGATGGTTTGATAACACACATCGCTCGTAATTAAACACAGTGGCAATGCAAACTACCCTCAAGGATTAGCGCGATCAACTATTTCTTGTCATCGATCTCTCGGCAATGACCACAAAGACGGACAGCGGCATGGGAATTTTCATGGTCCATCAACGATCAACATCGAATCGATCTCCGGGCGATGTCCATGATGGACAGCGCATCGAATCGATCTCCGGGCGATGCCAAGGACGGGCCACTACATCGAATCATCAAGGACAACCACCGCACCTGACAACCCTAACATATTAGCAAGCACATTGCAAATAATCAAAAGCAAGCACATTGCAAATAATCAAAACCACAACTATGGTAATAAGCCATTATTTTTACCTTGTGCAGCTCACTGGCCATCTCCTCGCCCCTCGATGGGGGCTCAATACCGCTTCTCAATAGTGACCATCTCCTCAAACTCGGTCTTGAGCCTCACATAGGTGGCAATCAGAGTCTCCGGGTAGGTACCTGCAATCTCTTGCCGTTCTTCCAACTTTGTTGAGGAGTTCGTCTCACCAACGCCCTCAACTCTTTTGGCCAAAGGCTTGTTTTCTGGAGTTCTTCGCTCTCATGTGGTTGGCTCGCCAACATGGTCAACTCGCTGGTCGGTAAGCTGCTCGGAGATCATCGTCAAAGGTTGTCTGCCGCAATTCACGTTTTAGTGCTCTAGATCCATCAATGAATCGACAAACAAAAAGCAATCGAAAGGAAACCACAATCGCAATGAAAATCGGAAAAGAATAGGATGTGAGAATCGGCCGGTGTTTCGCAAAAAGAAGATTATTGGAATGAAAATATAGCGGCATAATCGATTCACCCACCTTTCCTTCGCTGTGAGAGAAGAAAATGGCAGTAAGTGAGTAGCCTGGAGTGAGGTTTTTCAAGAAAGGGAAGAAAGGGCTGAAACGAGCGCTCCAATGAAATGATGGTTGCTTTTCCCACCCAACTTGAGGCCACCTTACCCTGTTTGTAAAGGTGTGGGTTTTGTGATATGACGGGTCATGACGGCCACAATAGGATGACAGTGAGTCTCGACCGTAGCACCTCACCGGATTTGGTGGATGGCACGCGGGACGATGCTTTGAAATGTCCCAGATGTAGATAGAGCGGTATTCATATAGGAGTGCTCAATATTGTGCATCGCGATCAAGGCGGAGAGGAAAACGAGAGAACTATGTAATTAATGCATGAGTTTAATTAGGTAGTTTTGTAAAGCAATTAGATATAGATATTCTCCCAATCGCAAAATGCCTTGGTTCATGAGATTTGAGATTTGAGCCCTATAAACCTAAGGAGGGGGCACTGCACGGTGCAGTCTAGTCACTTGCTGAAATCTCTAGAAAGGCAAACTCCTCTTTCCGCCTTAAAGTGTCTATACTTACTCCCTCCGCTCAGTAGTGTAAGTCATTCTTACGAAAACCAAATAGTCCCAAAACACTTAGGCGCGCTGCATTAATTTCTACCTTGTTTCTTGTTTCTTCACATAATGATCAACCAATAAGAGATGAGAGGTGTGCATGTTTTAATGACTTGCAATGGTTAGTTCATTGCATGGAATGCTATTAATTAGCAAACAAACATTGGTGACCCCAGAGGAAACGCAAAAGTACAAGGGGACCCTATGCGCAATGAGTATCAACCAATGGATAATGGAGTTTAATTGTTAAACAATAGCAATTTTGTCTCATGCAAGAGTCTGGCTTGTACTCCAAGGAACTTGACCACGCGAGCAGAATGCTGCCACGCTCGGTTTGCTTGGTTTTCGCTTCGAGAAGACGCACAATGATGTTACTCTTACTTCTACAATATCAATCCACTGCTGCATGTCCGCTCCACGTGGCGGAGAGATAGCGTAGAAGGAAGTTTTACTTATCGCTTCACTTATGCCTATGATGGTGGGCTCAACAGTGGTTGGCCCACCATGCATCCAAAGGCAGCCAAAAAGTAACTGGAGCTCGTCCACAGGGACGCGTCAGAAAGTAATCAAATTTCTCGCCTTGTACGAAGCCGATACATCAAAGCAACGCACCTTTATAAAAATTTTTTACATATTTCAAATGGGCTACTTCAGTATGTGGTAGGAGTAGACATATTCTGTCAGTATGTAGTCACTTGTTGCACCTCTAAAAAGACTTATATTTGGAAACGGAGGGAGTACAACGCATGCATGTGCTTGACTTTCCTTTTGATACTTGCATGTGTTGATTTGATGCACCTTGCCAAATTTTGACTATAAATTTAATCTCAACTAAATTTTCATGCATGTCACAAAAAATTACGGTATGTTTGGATTGTGACTATGTTTGTCTTATGTTGCCACATTATTTTTCCTGCACTTGCTACACTTGGCTCAACCTGAGTTGCTCAAATTGTTAGACACAACTGGCTTCATTTAAGGAATCTTGCACAACTTTTGTGTCTATGACATGTGGGGTTCACTGCTATAAAAAATTCTTGTCTTTAGGTGTAGCTACAAAAAAGACTTTATATTTAGGAACGGAGAGGAGTAGAAAATATAAATAATAATGCATGTTGGGGCAACCCATGCTTCCGCTTAATTTTAGTCGTGGGCTTGTTCACAATTTTTACGTAGGGGTGGTTGTTCATTTAATGGAGGGACTTGTAGTACAGACTTCGAACGATACAAAGCAAGCACCAAGACCAGAACACCACCTGGAACAAGCGGGTAGCTATCTCAAAAACAATCAACAACTAAAAAACCACGACCTGCAATGTAGTAGTATACAACTTTAAACGATTGTTTTGATGGAGTGAAAAGGAAAACAACCCCACTACTTTTATATAGGTCGGAGCCTACTTGCTTGCTTGCTAGGGCTGCTCTATTCACACACTCTCATCCTCCCGCATCTAAACAAGATAGGGGTAGTAACACCGCCTTTCTCCCTTCAAAAACACTGCTTTTATCCTCACCGCTGGTTACAGATCCGACGATCCCTCCGCCGTGAAGGGAGGAGGGCAAGTAGGCCGTCCGACAGCCGAGGAGGAGACCCACCGCCGGCCGCACCATTATCTCCGGCCGAGCGCCTGCTGGAGGTCCTCCGATCCTTCGCTGTTCTCGGGTGGATCCGCCTCCCGCCCCACCTATCCACATCCCGACGACCTTCAGTATATCTTCATTCAAACCGCCTTAGTTTCTACTTCCCAGTCACACTGCCACTGCATGTGCATCATTTTCTACCTCTCAACCCCTCTCGATCGGATGGTCCAACGTCACATATTTTTTTTCTATTGTTAGAGGTAAAGCTACTATGGAGTCGAATCTTGTACTTGGTTCAAACAAGAAATAAAGTGGGGTGGGGAATTTAGTATGTACATCGGACTTGGTACAAACAGGAAGGAAAGGGGTGAAAGTAGTACGACGTCATCCAACCGGTCTCTTGGTCTAAAAGGAAATATAGGGGTAACGCTGCACACAAGGGTATGACCAGGACTAGATTTGCTATCCACACATAGGAGTAGGTGGCTAGAGAGGAACAAAATGGGACCAACCAGATATGTTTCTTGGATGTTTGTTTCTCGGGCAAAAAACTATGAATCACCACTTTATGCCCCTGTTTACGACATGGTGCCGGATCGTTGGTGCACCCACCGTCTCCAGCCTGTTCTTAATCTAATGTCCCTGGTAAAAATGAAGCCATGCCATCAAGTTAGGTTATGACAAGTTTAAATGTTTTGCTCAGAATTGTTTGAGACTCATGCTTCTCCTTGCCTTTTGTGCAAACAGGATATCCACCACCGGTTGCTGTTAGACCTTTTGTGCATCACAAAACTCTTCTTAAAAGAAGTGATTTTGTTGTTTAACTGAATGTCGAATGGAATGTTGGTTCATTTTGGTGGAACTCAAGGGAGATCTGTTCCAACCTCATCATCCATATTGTAACCTTCCTAGGTAAGAATGATATTTAATGCATGTGTTCATCTCTATTTTCCAACGCCATGAGAAAATAATGTGTTTTTACTAGTACACTTGTACTCCTCACCGACAAAACCAATTCTGAATTAGAAGGCCAATCATGTACTTGGTTTCACCAACTCGTGAGGAGAAAGAGAAACAGAGCATGAAGAGGAAGAAGAAGAAGAAGAATACACAGGCCAAGGCGATCTTGTTGAAGCCAGAGGCCTCAATGAGGCCATTCAAGGCTCCGCAACGACTACCTTACATGTGAGACGATCCTCCGTGGAGCCTTCCACTTGCTGTCTCACTTAATTAATTAGAGTACTTGAGTACCACTAATTTATTACCGCCTAATTTTCCCTGTTGGAGTTAAACAAATCTTTAGTAGGACCCTATGCTGAATCATGTACGTGTATGTTTGTTCATGGAGGTGAATCATGTGATGGAGCAGGGAGGAATATTATTAGTGTCATGACATAATAGTGCTATTGTTTTGCATGTCAATTTATTGCCATTGGTTCAATGAGGCAATGTTTTATGATTGTCCATCATGAATTTGATGCTACTGCTTGAGTAATATGCTAATGTCTTCCTATCCTTTCTCACTAAGCTAATGAAGGTTTCATTTTGTTCCTACTTGTGCAAACAGAGATCATGTTGTGCCAATCATACATTTTAGTGGAACTACACAAGACAATACAATGAACTGTATCCCAAAGCTGCTTTAACTCGCCGAAGTTCTTGATAATCTTTCGATATAATCCAAAGACCGTAAACAAGAGTGATTTCAACCATACATTTGAAGTGCACAAAAATATATACTATTGTGTGATTCCAAAGGAGTGCTTTATCATCTCTTATGGGACTACATGAATAAGCTTTTTTTTCAGGTTGGTACGGGCCCAAGGCCTTCATCCATATTAGTTTGTTGTCATCTCTATTTGTATCGTATACCGCTATGAGAAACTCCTTTATCTTTGCACGCTAAAGTTTTGCAACCTATGATAAATGGCAATGCTTTGAGTGTTGAGTTGAGCTAATTGGCAATCGATTAAATAAACTAATACCTCTCTTTAAGCAAGACTACTATGTTGCTAACTTTACCCATTAAGATAATGAGGGTGCTTCTATTTGTTAGTGTATGTTTCATCAACTAGTCCCACATTACAAAGAATCTCACTTCTAAATATATGTGCCAACAGGATGCTCGATTTTGGTGGAACTCGACAAAACTTTGTGTTTCATTACTCGACAGCTCCTTCTTTCCTCACGCTAATCTCCGCTGCTTTTTTCCTTTGTTGTTAGTCGCTTGTCTTATCTCAAGCTTCCAAATAAAGGAAATAGTAATTGATATGCTACCTCACACAGGTTGGTACTGGTCCTTATCTCCATTATTGTGCCTCACATATGTATTGGTAATTTGGTATTGTGCTACTGTTTCCGCTTATAAAGGAGTAATTTGGAGCCCGAATCGGCAGAAATCATTACATCGGGTGATTTCAGAACTGCACAAATGATCGATGGATGGTATTATGTTGCTGCGTACTCCAAAGTTCACTCGCATAACCAGATCGACTATGGAAGCGTAACTCACAACATTAGACATCATGTCAAGGTATGGCTTTCAAAGCTTTTGATAGATTTGCCGGTGGTTGATAAACAAGGCCGGCTGTCCTTATGAACCGTGAAAATCAAACAGTGATTGCCAAGGCTAAGAGTTCAAAGGACAACATGAAATCCACAAAGCACATAAGAAGAAGATTGAAATGGAAAATCAAGAAACTCAAGTAATAGGATTATATCCAGCTTAAAATCGACCTTTTACAAAGGGCTATCACGACGTTTGACAAGAAGTGCCTATATTCATTCGAGTATCAACCAGGCCCCAATTGTCAAACTCCAAGTATTGGAGAGTGAACGCCAAAAGTATTGCTTGATAGCCCAAAAACGAGTCCCTTTTTTCCAACTTGTTTTTGGTTATCGCACATAGATAGCAACTATATATGGAGTCTAAAGATTCTGCATGTTGGTTGACCGATATTCATCCGGCACTTAATCACCGACGCCAAGGATGTCCATTTCATTGAACTGCAAAAATTTGGGTGGTTCATTTTTCAACCCCCTTTTCGCCCTGCAATGTAGAATTTTGCCAGATACAGACCAAGATGAGCCAAGAACTAGTTGGATGAAAGTAGGGCCGTTGTCAAACCTCCCTCGCACGAGGCCACTATTTGAGGAAAATGCAAAGTTCAGATTGTCTTTTTCTTGTACTCAAAAGTTTACTGAAAGAACTAATTTTAGCAAGAAGTACCGATTGAACACCATTTACCACCTGTACCTAGGTAATTAAAGTTCTCCATGGATCATATTGGCTGTGATCTCAATCATTTGGATGCATAAACATACCAAATGTGTATATCTAATCTTTTTGTGAATTATGTTGAATATTGTCGGTGATCTATCAATCATTTGGGATAGATATGCTAAGCTTGTATATATGAATCTTTTGAGTTGTTGATAGTGAATGTTGGCTTGAATATGAACGTGTCCTATGAACCTGAGTTTGATATGAATGTTTACCTTTTCTATTGTATTTGTGTGTGAACTTGTTAGTATGCCACCGTCGGGTATAAAACGCAGGTCTCTTTATAAAAGTAATGTTGTGTCCAATTTATGTTTTCCTTCTAACCACATTATATATTTATATTATTACTATTATCGATATTTTATAGAGACTTATATATACATTATAAAAACATCCCACGGTTATTAACTTATAAAAGTAAATGTTTAACAAAATCCTGGTTGTTTTTGACTAAGGCAAGGAAAATCCTGGTGATTAGCATAAAAGCTAAGTAAGATTTTAAGGACCAATTTAATAATAACGCATTTTTATTTTGAGCAATAACTCGCTAATTTCTTAATTATATATTTATATATATATATATATATATATATATATATATATATATATATATATATATAATGTGCCTCCGGTTTATTCTTTGATATTAATTGCTCTTCTAACATAACATTATATATATAACGAGCCCACCTAATACGGTATTTCAAGGAAGTGCAAATGGGCTGGGATTTCTTAGAAAATATAAATGGGCCTGATTGACAAATTATTTGTTCACCCAGCCCAGCAAATGGACTGTACATTCTAGAAAACATGGGTTAAATATATGCCACATTTTTGCATGACATGGGGCCAATAGGTCGGGTTCACACGGGCTTGTCAACTTGTCAACAAATGATTGTGTATCCACAGCCATTGGATTTATATCCAACGGCCGCATGCACCTTCAATCTTCGCCTTTTCTTCTCCGCTGGACCGCTTGGTCCGCTCTCCGGGCTAGCGGCTCTGTAGCATGCATCGCGTAACCGCTACCCCACCGCCGCCAGGCTATCCCTCCACCCTCGACACCTCCCGTTATTCTCCAGACACAGCCCCACGCCGCAATGTAACCAAGTTATAACCCTTTCCTCCTCTCAATCTGCTGACCCACCGCTTGCTTCCCATCTCCAAGTCGTTGCCGGGGCCTCACTGTGCCCAAAGGCCTCCTGTGTTCGCGGTGGTCAACAAATGAGTCATCAAGAGGATCAGAGGAGAGCTCGACGGCGGGACCCACGAGGTCCATGGTCGCACGCAAGGAAAGTTCCTCCTTATTGCTGAAAAAATGTTTCTCCACCGATGATGGGACCCACCGGCTGTATCTTCGCATCGGAAGGAAGTGCCTTATTTGTGAAAAATTATTCATCCTGCTGAAGGGACCCGCCGATTTGGTGATGACTTGTGGGCCTCGCTGGACGGTAGCACGGCTTTGTCAACTTAATCAACAAATGATTCTAGATGGACCGCTGGATGTTAATCCAACCGTTTTCTTCAACCCGTTCTGCTCCTGCCTCTGGCATCATGTTGCGCCAAACCAAAGGAAGTTCCCACCTTTCCATCTCGCGACTCCACCGCCTGCCTTCCCATCTCCGGTCGTCGCCTGCGCGCCGACGGTCGGTCAATATGGTCAATAACCGAGAGTCATCGGAAGATGACGTACGGAGAGGCTAACATGGGGACGCACCACGCCCATGGACGATGCATGCAACGGAACACGGCGAGGTCAACGTGGTCAAGGAACAACTTCCATCGGGTATACGAATGGAGAGTCTCACCGGTCCACGGCCGCAAAAGTAAGTGCCTCCTTATTACGCGAAAATAATGATTCTCCAATCGACAGCGGGACCCAGGATGGGCCACCAATTTTGCAAAAACGCTTGCCCTCACCTGGGACCCACCGACGGCCACCGATTTTAAAAAACGACTCTCAACTGTCACCGACCCACCGAAGTGCCTCCTTATTACGCACAAAAATGAAAACTCCCTCCTAGTTGGGACCCACCTTGGTGGATGTCGACTTGGGCCTACTTGTTGACGGGACAAAGGGCTTTGTCAACTTATTCAATATGAACGATTCTAGCTCCAAAGGACTGACGATGTCCATCCAACGGCCATAGTGCTTCTTCAACCTCGGTCTTCTTGCCCACCCCAAACCAGCCCGGTCGTGCTCATGCTCCTGCCTCCCGTGGTCGGGTTGCCGGGAGGCCTCACCGCCTTACTATTCCCACCCAGCTCGGCGACGGAGCCTCACACCGCAGCCAACCAAGGAACCTCAGATTCTCTCTCGCATGGGCTTCCACCACATCTTCCGCCGCTGCCGCCCCTTCCTAGGCCTCGCCATCGCCACGGTGCTCCGCTGCATGGTCAACGTGGTCAAGGAATGACTTCCATCGGAAGAGTACCGTGTGGAGAGGCCGAAATGGGTCCACGGCCATAGCCCAGTTTTTTGTTATTTGCAGTAAGTCGCTTTCAGGCCTATTGGGCTGCAAATCTTTCAAGACGAGGAGAGCTTTTATCCTCCCAGA
>JAHIAM010006057.1:0-42583 GCA_021605205.1 Aegilops longissima | reverse complement strand
CCGACACCCTACCCTCCCGACCACCCCGACCCCACCAACCACTCCTCTGCTCCCAAGATCCTCCCGACGACTCTCGAGCTCACCGACGCCTGAAGCCCTGACGACTTCTCGCTGCTGCCACGCCGCCGAGTCCGTAAGTCACGAAAACACCTCCCCGTCCGATCTAAATCAACGGAACGATTAGAACTCAAGGGGTAGGTTTTATTTAGAAACCGCCGTTCAATCGGTTTAGTATTAGTTAGGTTTTTTATTTTTAGGCCCGGTTCGCTTTAGTTAACCCTAGGGCCCGTTTAGACTATTTAACGACAGGTACAGCTTTAGGCCCATTAGGCTTTTTTTTTTTTTATTTTGATTTTCTGTTTTAGCGTAATAGTTTCAGTTTTCAAAATTCATATCTTTTATTCTGTTTAATATTTTTCAGTGATTCTTTTTTGTTGGATTGCAAATTTTATGTAGTTTCTGTAGAATATATATTTAGCTATGTTAAAATAATTAAAATGCTTTAATTTAGTTTTAGTCAGAATAGTAAATCTGCTATAACTTGAGTTAGAAAAATTATTTTTGCATGATTCTTTTGTCCCAACTTTAATTTAACATTGCCAAACCCTAGAAATTAACTTGGGTATTTTAGGATTAATAAATAATTAGTTTTAAGCAGAATCCTATTAATCCTAATTAATTAACTAGTTCCTGCTTTTCCTAATATTTTAATTAGTAAATGAATTTATTTTTAACTTGTGATTAGTTATTCTAGGTTAGTTTCTGTCACTTTAGTAGATGAACTTTTATTTATAATTAATAAAAGTTTTAAATTATTTTTCTTAATAGAAATTGGATTAGGCCTAAAATGAGTTTTATAATAGCTTTTAATTAATTCTTTTTGCTCCTAGTTGCTTAGTGAAACCTTTTCTGTTAAGTTAACTTAAACCATGATTAGGTTATATTAAGGAATTTTTGTTATATAAAACTATTTTTGTTATTGTTTGGAGTAGGAAAACTTTGAATTGGTTTCTTTGAGTTTTCCTTTTGGATTTGGTTTGGTTGTTTTGTTGTGTTATGTTACTTTTGTTATGTTGTGTGATCCTATTGCTTTGTGCTTATTGTGTTATTGTTTGTCTCGTAGAGTTTCCGGAGTGCTAAGCTTGCTACTACTTAATTTTAGCTTACGAGGATCATCAAGAAGGCAAGTTTTGATCATGTTATTTCTATACCTATGTTTTTGTGCATTAGTAGTTGTCACCACCCCACCATGCATGCAGAGTGAAATCTTGAAGTCATTAAACTTGAGTAGTATCATGTGGTAGGATGAACCAATCCCTTGTTACCATGACACCGGACGTAGTAGTTACTTTGTTATGCTCAGAGACGGATTTGGGATGAGGAAATTCATAAGCAAGATGTGAGAGTCAATGATGATGACAACCCCATGAACTACAATGATCAAGATGGACTTCGAAAATCACTACCGGGTGGAGGATTTGCTGACGGGCACCCCGAGCACCCAAAGGTGGCCGGATGCATGGAGAAGCGCCATGACATGTCATGGAAAGCTTCACCCAGCCACGAAGAGAAGGATGGATGCCCCATGACCGAAGCTTACTCTGCAGCCGCAAGCCATTATGGGCTCGCTGGGTTGACCCTAGTAGTGACGCTGGCTGGACGGTACTACGAGAAGTAGACGAACGGTAGGATTGATGGGTACCGCAGAGCCAAGAACTCTTTGAAGACCCTGTTTATCTGGCCCCGCCTTCAAACACCATGAAGTGCTAAGACTTTAAAGGAGGGAATGATTCTTATGGGAAAGTGCGCAACCTCTCGCAGAGTTAAAGATCTAATCGATTAGCCGTGTCCCCTGTTATGGACATTTGAGCCTCGAACTTGGAAGTATTCGGATATCTCAACACTAAAACTAATGAATCAATTTGAGGGGTATATGACTTAATAATTGGGAACTAGATATTGGTTGGCGGAACCATCTCAATAACTACCAACAATTGTAGTAATTTGCAAGCAAGTCCACTGTAGTAGGATAAAATTTGCTTTTCGCAAAATGATGAAACTTAGAGCTCCACAACCAAAATGCATATAGAGTTAGTAACTTCATTATTGTTATTCTTCATGACTTGCCACTTATTCCAAAAGCTGATTCTACATGGCTGCAACGTATTATGTTGCGTAGATATATTCCATCAGAGTGAGGCTACGCCCGCTTGGCGATTGCCCTTTGAGTCGGATGGACTCGCTTATCTTCGACGCTCAGCAGTTGTTATTAGTTTATTTTCATGAGTTGGCCTTGAGCCAAATTTATTCTCTTGTAATAAAGACTCTATATGAGAATCGCTTAATGATATTCAGGTGTAATTGAACTTTGATTACTTTATCGATGTAATCGTGAGTACCAAAGATGATCTTGGGATGGTATGCATACGTAGATTTGACCGATTTTGGGTCAGTCGCCACAGAGATGGTATCGAGCACACGCTAACCGTAGGATCGTAACCCTAGGATCGGAAAGCCATAGGAAGAGACCATTTACTTTGAATCCTTTTCATTCCATAATTCTCCCCTGCTCAATTCTCGACTTTTCTCCCATTTGCAACATTCTAGATGGTCACGAAGTTCACCCCAGCTTTGCTACCGAGTTCTCTAGCCCGATGAGACGATGCCCTTCGAAGAAAGCTGGTCCAGATGGTGAAGCAGCTGAAGATTGCTCGCCTCGATCACCGGAAGCCAACTAATGCACTTCCGACGGACACCCGCCATGTGATTGAGGTGCATATCCTGTGAGAACCTTCGAGGACACACGGAGCCTATCAACTTTGAGTTCACCGAGTTCAACTGGATCATCGGAAGAGACGTGGCGATCTATCGAGCACTTGGACATCTCCGAGAGGAGTACAGGCCGAGCTCGATCACTCGCACTCGCCATGGTTTCTCGCAGGCAAGGAATGGAGATATCATCCGCACTCATTGAGGACGATTCCACTCTCTCGACATCCAGACTTGGAGTGTCTTCGTGAAGCGGAGATTCTGACTCACCGCAACTCAAGACACACCGGAAGCTTTTGTTCCGCGAATCGAACTGGAGGAGAAGGCACGCGCAGACTTCCTTGGCTATGAGGAAGAAATCACGGACTTCATGGAGATAGTCGACGACCAAGATGAAGCTTGCCGCGATAGAGGAAAATATGGACTTGGGAGAGGACCTTACCCGAGTGGAGATGAAGGACCCTCGTGAGCAATGATCAGATTTCAAGGAGTACCACCAAGGAAACCCCAAGAGGAGGCGCCATCGATGAAGACTTTTAGTCGACCACCATGTTATCTTTTACTTTTCGTCGATCGCTTAGGACGATGTTTTCCTTCGATTAGTCATGAGCTTTTGTAATCGAGTTTGAACCATGTTTGAATGGAATGAATAAATGATTGGTGTGTTATGATTGTGCATTCATATGGGTAGTGTTATTCCTCATAGACCATTGTTCTATTCTAAACTTCTCATCCCTCCAAAACACCAGATGCCTCCGAGACGTGATAATCGGTTTCCGCCGAGCTCACCCAGCTGCTCCAAAGCAGCAGAATGCACCGATGCAGCTCCTTATTCGTAATCGTAACAACAACGCCAACAATCCACCGCCACCGCCACCACCCATCGTGGACAATTTGACTCGATTTCGAGGTTGAATCCGCCAGTGTTCTCTAGTAGCACCGAGCCAATTGTGGCTGATGATTGGCTCCGCAAAGTCGGAAGAGAGCTAGTCACCGTTGGATGCACCGATGTTGAGAAGGTGCGCTTTGCCAAGATCAAATGGATGGACCTGCAGCTTCTTGGTGGGAGAATTACACCGCCACTTTTCCCATTGGTGCCATCACTTGGGACCAATTCCAGCAGCCTTCAGACCGCCATGTCTCACTGGAGCCATGAGTCCAAGAAGCGTGAGTTCCGCAACTTGCGCCAGGGAACCGTGATCGTGGCACAAGACGTGGATGAATTCAGCAAGCTCGCCGCTATGCCCTCGATGATGTGGCCACAGATGCCGCAAAACAGAGAAGTTCCTTGAGGGACTCAATGATGAACTGAGCATGCAGCTTATTGTGGCTACTTTCAACAACTACCAGAGCTGGTAGACAAGGCCACCATTCTCGAAGGCAAGCAGCAGCAGATAGAAAGTCGCAAGCGGAAGTACATCCAGGGAAGCACAACTCAGAGCTCAGCAGGCCCCGCTATGCACCGTACTCGGAGGGCACACCCATCATAACCATGGAGTCCATAACCATGGAGGAAATGGGAACAACCGCAGCCAGACAACAAGTCGGCCATGGCAATGGCAATGGAAATGGTAATGGCAACCAGCACTGTTTCTGCCCCGGCCCAAGGATCTCGAGCCACATCACCGCTTCAAGTGCCGTAAGACAGGCACTACGCCACCGACTGCCCGGAGGCCAAGCAGAGGAATGGAAATGGCAATGGAGGCTCAGTGAAGAAGCCAACTGCTCCTCGTGCTCAGTGAACCACATCGACGTGGAGGACGCCTATGATCAGCCGATAATCGTGGTTGGTAAGTTTTATTGAATTCACGCTCAGTTTTGGTTCTTTTGATTCGTGCAACACATTCATTCATATCAAGGGTAGTTGTGGAAAAGTACGGTTGCGACTAGAACCCTTAGAAGCCCCTTCGCCGGGCCCGCAGGAGGAGATATGATGGCAGTGTAGGCTGTCCTCAACCTCAACATCGGGAACCACAAATTTCCCGTGGACCTCATAGTGTTGGAAACCTGCACCTTGGATGTAATCCTAGGCATGGATTGGTTGTCAAAGTTTCAAGGAACATTGATCGTGTTCAAGAAGTCTATTCTCGCCACCACCGGAGCGTAAGAGGATCAAGTATGTAGCCAGCACACCAGATGAAGAATCAGTGCATTCTCACGGAGTTGTTCAGAGGAAGTGCCAGAGTGCAAGAATTTCCGATGTGTTTCCGGAGGAATTACCAGAATGCCACCGGACAGGACATTGAATTTCTGATTGAGCTATTACCCAAGACAGCCCCAATATCCAAGAGACCTTATCGGATGCCACCGAATGAGTTGAAAGAGATCAAGGATCAAATAAATGAGTTATTGGAGAAAGGATATATTCGCCCAAGCTCATCACCTTGGGGAGCCCCAGCTTTTTGGTAGAGAAGAAGGATGGAAGCTTGAGGATGGTTGTGGATTATCGTGCTTTGAACGAAGTAACCATCAAGAACAAGTACCTCTGCCGATGATCAATGACTTGTTTGATCAGCTTGTTGGAGCCAAGGTATTCTCTAAGATCGATCTTCGATCGTGGTATCATCATTGAAGATCCGTGAAAAGGATATACCCAAAACAGCATTCACCACTGTGTATGGTTTATATGAGTATACCGTCATGTCATTTGATTGACTAATGCTCCTGATACTTATGAATTTGATGAACAAGGTGTTCATGGAATATTTGGACAAGTTTGTCGTGGTGTTCATCGATGATATATTGATTTTCCAAGAGCGAGGAAGAGCATAAGGAGCATTTATGCCTAGTTCGAGAAACTTCGAGAACATCAGCTTGTATGCCAAGTTCAGCAAATGTGAATTTTGGATGAAGGAAGTTGGATTTCTGACATGTTATTTCAGGAGAAGGAATAGCAGCTGACCCCGCCAAGGTTGAATCACCACCGACAAGGCAGCCACCCACCTCACCAAGGAGATCCGCAGTTTTCTGACTCGCAGGATACTATCGGAGGTTCATTGAGAACTTCTCAAGATTGCAAGCCCATGACTGAGTTGTTGAAGAAGGAAGCCAAGTATGTTTGGACCGAGGAATGTGAAGCCGTTTTCAGAATTGAAGAAACGGTTGGTCACAGCCCCAAAGGTTGATTTTGCCGGACATACACAAGGAATACCAGGTTTATTAGACGCTTCGTCAAGGACTCGGAGGAGTATTGATGCAGAAGGTAAGGTTGTAGCTTATGCCTCCGCATAGCTACGGCCTCATGAGATGAATTATTCCACGCATGATTTGGAGTTAGCAGCAGAGTGCATGCACTCAAGACCTAGAGACATTTCCTCATCGGAAATCATTGTGATGTCTACACAGATCACAAGAGTTTGAAGTATATCTTCACACAGTAAGGAATTGAACCTCAGTGCAGGAGATGGCTAGAGTTGATAAAGGACTATGACATGAGATTGCATTACCACCCCGTAAAGCTAATGTTGTAGCAGATGCTTTGAGCCGTAAGAGTTATGTGAATACTCTACAAGCAGGAGGATTACCCCAGAGTTAGTCGATGACCTCGTAGATCTCCGATCGGAGATAGTTCCAAAGGATTTGTTGCAACTCGAAGTTCAGTCCACCTTGACCGAAAGGATTCGTGAAGCCTGTAAGTCGGACAAGGAAATTGATGAGATTAAGCAAAAGATGGATGAAGGAAAAGCTAAAGGATTCCGTAAGGATGAACATGGAACTATATGGTTTGAGGATCGATTTATGTGCCCAATGATCCCGAGCTCAGAAGCTGATTCTTCAGAGGCTCATGATTCACCAGATTGATTCACCCCGCAACACCAAGATGTACCGGATTTGAAGGAAAGTTTCGTGGATGTATGAAGAAGGATATTGCCGAGTACGTAGCAAGATGGCGTTTGTCAACGTAAAGGCAGAACATCGGCCAGCAGGTTACTTCAACCTTTGCCGATTCCCGATTGGAAATGGGAGAAACTTGGTATGGATTTCATCACAGATTACCCAGACCTGCTCAGTTATGATTCTATCCGGTAGTGGTTGATCGCTTGACCAAGGTAGCTCACTTCATTCCCGTGAAGACTACCTATACCAGTGCCAAGTTGGCCAAGATATACATGACCAGGATCGATGTCCGCATGGAGTTCCGAGGAAAATCGTGTCGATAGAGGAATGCAGTTTACCTCAAAGTTTTGGAAGCAGCTTGCATGAAACTTTGGGTACGAGGCTGGAATTCAAGACAGCTTTTCATCCGCAGCATGATGGATGACCGAGAGAGTCAATCAGATTCTGGAAGACATGTTGAGAGCTTGTGTGCTAGACTATGGGTCTAGCTGGATGATAATTTGCCATACGCAGAGTTCTCATACAACAACAGCTTATCAATCCAGCTTGAAGATGGCCCTTTCAAGCTCTATACGGAAGGAGGTGCAGTAACACCATTGTGTGGATAGTGTTGAGATCGATCACTTTTCGTTCCGACCTTATCAAGGATTCCAAGAGAAAGTCAAGCTGATTCGAGACAGGCTCAAGATAGCACAATCAAGATGTAAGAGTTATGCCGACAAGAACGCAAGGAGGTGACTTACGGCGGGGAGACCGAGCATATCTTCGTGTGTCTCCACTTCATGGAATCAAGAGGTTTGGTGTAAAGGGAAAGTTAGCACCCGATTCATTGGCCCCTACAAAATCCTCGAACGTCGTGGAGAGGTTGCGCATAAGTTGGAATTGCCGAAGGATTGTCCGAGTTCATGATGTCTTCCACGCTTCTCACCAAGAAGTGCCATGCCGACATGGCCGATGTTCCGTTGAGAGACACAAGGTCCCTAGAGGCCATACAGCTTGACAAAGGATCTGACTTACAAGGAGAAACCCATCCGATTCTCGAGACTGCAAGCAGAGTCACCCGCAGCAAGGTCATCAATTTTGCAAGGTGCTGTGGAGTCACCACACCGAGGAAGAAGCCACTGGGAGCGCCAAGAAGATCTTCTTCGAGATCACCCGCACCTATTTGTTAGTTAACCCAATCTCGAGGGCTAGATTCATCTTAAGGTGGTAGGTTTGTAACATCCCAAATTTCCTATTTGGAATGTTTTACAATTATAGCTAAGCATCCTATGCATCCTGCTTGAATTTGAATGCCATTTGAAGTTTCAGAGAATTTTGAGTTTTGAATTTGAATTTCAAACTTTGGCATGTGGGAAACATTTCAAAAACTAAGCCTGATAAATACTTGATCAAAAGTATGAGAGGATCAAACATGACACTCCAAAAATATCAGAGGAAACAATGCCAAAAGATTTGGACTCAAATCTGAATTTTATTTGAATTTGAAAAATGGATTTTATAAAGTTTGATTTTGCCTTCGAAAAATGTTCAAATGAAAGGGAATATTCCTGATCATTTTGGTATATATATACCCTATATAAAATATTTATAGATATTGTTTTATTTCAGTTTTGTTTTATTCAATAAAATAAAATTCTAAAAGAAAAACCCCTGGGCGCCAAATTAGGCCACCCCAGCCCAGCCACACAAGACTCTCTCCCCGCACTGCCCAGCCAACACGGCCCACCTGCCACCGAGCCGAGCCGCCCACCAACCCCTCGCACTGAATCCCCTAGGTCTCGCCACCCGCCGCCTCGCCTCTCTCTCTCTCGACCAGGCCCCGCCCCATCTTCTTCCCTCGCCCACGCAACGCAGCTCGCTGGAGATCGCGGATCCCAAGGATCCGGATCCCGATCGCCTCGATCGACTTCAAGACGCCCGAGGCCCCGGCTATAAAAGCCGAGCCCTCCGCACCCCATTCCCCTAGCCTCGCGGAGCCCCTCTCTCTCTCTCTCCCGGCACGCCGAGCTCAAGCTCGCATCACGCCAAAGTCGCCACCACACCCTACCCTCCCCGACCACCCCGACCCCACCGAACCACTCCTGCGGCTCCTCAGATCCTCCCGACGGCTCCTCGAGCTCACCGACGCCTGAAGCCCTGACGACTTTCACCGGCCACGCGCATCGCTGGAGTCCGTAAGCCACGAAACACCTCCCCGTCTGATCTAAATCAACGGCCACGATTAGAACCTCAAGGGGTAGGTTTTATTTAGAAACCGCCGGTTCAATCGGTTTAGTATTAGTTAGGTTTTTAATTTTAGGCCCGGTTCGCTTTAGTTAACCCTAGGCCCGCTTAGACTACTTAACGACATGTGGCACAGTTTTAGGCCCATTAGGCTTTTTTTTCTTTTATTTTGATTTTCTGTTTTAGCGTAATAGTTTCGCTTTCAAAATTCATATCTTTTATTCTGTTTAATATTTTTGAGTGATTCTTTTTGTTGGATTGCAAATTTTATGTAGTTTCTGTAGAATATATATTTAGCTATGTTAAAATAATTAAAATGCTTTAATTTAGTTTTAGTCAGAATAGTAAATCTGCTATAACTTGAGTTAGAAAAATTATTTTTGCATGATTCTTTTGTCCCAACTTTAATTTAACATTGCCAAACCCTAGAAATTAACTTGGGTATTTTAGGATTAATAAATAATTAGTTTTAAGCAGAATCCTATTAATCCTAATTAATTAACTAGTTCCTGCTTTTCCTAATATTTTAATTAGTAAATGAATTTATTTTTAACTTGTGATTAGTTATTCTAGGTTAGTTTCTGTCACTTTAGTAGATGAACTTTTATTTATAATTAATAAAAGTTTTAAATTATTTTTCTTAATAGAAATTGGATTAGGCCTAAAATGAGTTTTATAATAGCTTTTTAATTAATTCTTTTGCTCCTAGTTGCTTAGTGAAACCTTTTCGTTAAGTTAACTTAAAACCATGATTAGGTTATATTAAGGAATTTTTGTTATATAAAACTATTTTTGTTATTGTTTGGAGTAGGAAAACTTTGAATTGGTTTCTTTGAGTTTTCCTTTTGGATTTGGTTTTGTTGTTTTGTTGTGTTATGTTACTTTTGTTATGTTGTGTGATCCTATTGCTTTGTGCTTATTGTGTTATTGTTTGTCTCGTAGAGTTTCCTGAGTGCTAAGCTTGCTACTACTTAATTTTTAGCTTACGAGGATCATCAAGAAGGCAAGTTTTGATCATGTTATTTCTATACCTATGTTTTTGTGCATTAGTAGTTGTCACCACCCCACCATGCATGCAGAGTGAAATCTTGAAGTCATTAAACTTGAGTAGTATCATGGTAGGATGAACCAATCCCTTGTTACCATGACACCGGACGTAGTAGTTACTTTGCTATGCTCAGAGACGGATTTGGGATGAGTGAAATTCATAAGCAAGATGTGAGAGTCAATGATGATGACAACCCCATGAACTACAATGATCAAGATGGACTTCGAAAATCACTACTGGGTGGAGGATTTGTTGACGGCACCCCGAGCACCCAAAGGTGGCCGGATGCATGGAGAAGCGCCATGACATGCCGCGGAAAGCTTCACCCAGCCACGAAGAGAAGGATGGATGCCCCATGACCGAAGTTATCTGCAGCCGCAAGCCATTATGGGCTCGCTGGTTGACCCTAGTAGTGACGCTGGCTGGACGGTACTACGAGAAGTAGACGAACGGTAGGATTGATGGGTACCGCAGAGCTGTAAGAACTCTTTGAAGACCCTGTTTATTCGTCCCGCCTTCAAACACCATGAAGTGCTAAGACTTTAAAGGAGGGAATGATTCTTATGGGAAAGTGCGAACCTCTCGCAGAGTTAAAGATCTAATCGATTAGCCGTGTCCCCGTTACGACATTTGAGCCTCGAACTTGGAAGTATTCGGATATCTCAACACTAAAACTAATGAATCAATTTGAGGGTATATGACTTAATAATTGGGAACTAGATATTGGTTGGCGGAACCATCTCAATAACTACCAACAATTGTAGTAATTTGCAAGCAAGTCCATCGTAGTAGGATAAAATTTGCTTTTCGCAAAATGATGAAACTTAGAGCTCCACACCAAAATGCATATAGAGTTAGTAACTTCATTATTGTTATTCTTCATGACTTGCCACTTATTCCAAAAGCTGACTTACATGGCTGCAACGTATTATGTTGCGTAGATATATTCCGATCAGAGGAGGCTACGCCCGCCGCTTGGCATTGCCCTTGGAGTCGGATGGACTCGCTTATCTTCGACGCTCCGCAGTGTTATTAGTTTATTTCTCATGAGTTGGCCTTGAGCCAAATTTATTCTCTTGTAATAAAGACTCTATATGAGAATCGCTTAATGATATTCGTGTGATTGAACTTTGATTACTTTATCGATGTAATCGTGAGTACCAAAGATGATCTTGGGATGGTATGCATACGTAGATTTGACCGATTTTGGGTCAGTCGCTATAATACAATACGTGCCTTGCAACTCTTTCTCACACCGAGTAAGGACACCGCAAGATTGAACCCAAAGCCATGCACTTCTCCCATTGCAAGAACTACCAATCTAGTTGGCCAAACCAAACGGATAATTCAAGAGACTTGCAAAGATAACTCAATCATACATAAAAGAATTCAGAGAAGATTCAAATATTATTCATAGATAAGCTGGATCATAAACCCACAATTCATCGGTCTCAACAAACACACCGCAAAAAGAAGATTACATCGAATAGATCTCCACGAGAGAGGGGAGAACATTGTATTGAGATCCAAAAGAGAGAAGAAGCCATCTAGCTACTAGCTATGGACCCAAGGTCCAAGTAAACTACTCACACTTCACCTGGAGGGGCTATGGTGTTGATGTAGAAGCCTCTGGTGGATGCCCTCCCACGGAGCTCCTAACAGTGCCCCAAGATGGGATCTCGTGGATACGTAAGGTTGCGTGGTGGAATTAGGTTTTGGCCCGCCTCTCGTGTATTAGGGATACGAGGTATATATAGGAGGAAGGAGTACGCCGGTGGAGCTCCAAGGCCCACGAGGCAGGGGCGCGCCTGTGGGCGCCCACCTCATGACCTCCTCGAAACTTCTTGGAGTAGGGTCCAAGTCTCCTAGATCACGCTCCCAAGGTTTCATTCCGCTTGACTGCTGATATTCTGCTTCTCAAACACCAAATAGGCAAAAACAGCAATTCGGGCTGGGCCTCCGTTAATAGGTTAGTCCCAAAAATAATATAAAAGTGGAAAATAAAGCCCAATATAGTCCAAAATAGTAGATAAAGTAGCATGGAGCAATCAAAACTATAGATACGTTGGAGACGATCGCATCCCTGCTTAATTCCTACTCGCCCTCGAGTAGGTAAATGATAAAAGAGAATTTTGATGCGGAGGATACTTTGGCATAATTTCAATGTAAATCTTCTTAATCATGGTATGAATATTCAGATCCGAAGATTCAAGATAAAAGTTCATATTGACATAAAATAATAATACTTCAAGCATACTAATCAAGCAACTATGTCATCTCAAAATAACATGGCCAAAGAAAGTTCATCCCTACAAAATCATATAGTTAGGCTATGCTTCATTTTCACACACAAAGATGTTCCCAACTTCTATACCCCGATGACAAGCCAAGCAATTGTTTCATACTTTTTAACGCGCTTCAGCTTTTTTCAACCCTCACGCAATATATGAGCGCAAGCCAAGGATATAGCAAAATAGGTGGAATAGAATATGATGATGGGATTGTGTGGAGAAGAAAAAGGAGAAAGTCTCATATTGACGAGGATAATCAACGGCTATGGAGATGCCCATAAATTGATGTCAACATGAGGAGTAGGGATTGCCATGCAACGGATGCACTAGAGCTATGAATGCTCAACAAAAGAAAACTAGTGGGGTGCATCCAACTCGCTTGCTCAAGAAGACCTAGGGCATTTTGAGGAAGCCCATCATTGGAATATACAAGCCAAGTTCTATAATGAAAATTCCCACTAGTATGAACAAGATAAATTATGAGACTCACTATATGAAAAACTTGGTGCTACTTTGAAGCACAAATATATGAGACTCACTACATGAAGAACAAGGTGATACTTTGAAGCACAAGTGTGGTAAAAGGATAGTAACATTGCCCTTCTCTTTTTTCTCTCATTTTTTTATTTGGGCCTTTTCTCGCTTTCTATGGCCTTTTTTTTTCGTCCGAGTCTCATTCCGACTTGTGGGGAATCATAGTCTCCATCATCCTTTTCCTCACTGGGCAATGCTCTAATAATGATGATCACACACTTTCATTACAACAACTTGATATTACAACTCAAACTAGAACAAGATATGACTCTATATGAGTGCCTTCAAGGTGTATCGGATGGTGCGATGAATCAAGAGTGACATGTATGAAAAATAATGCATGGTGGCTTTGCCACAAATACGATGTCAACTACATGATCATGCAATGGCAATATGACAAAAGTAAAGTATGTCATGATGAACTAAACGGTGGAAAGTTGCATGGCAATATATCTCGAATGGCTATGGAAATGCCATAATAGGTAGGTATGGTGGCTGTTTTGAGGAAGATATAAGGAGGTTTATGTGAAAGAGTGTATCATATCGCTGGGTTTGATGCACCGCTAAGTTTGCACCAACTCTCAATGTGAGAAAGGGAAATGCACTGCATCAAGAGGCTAGCAAATGTGGAAAGGTAAAAGTGTGTATAATCCATGGACTCACATTAGTCATAAAGAACTCATATACTTATTGCAAAAGTTTATTAGCCCTCAAGCAAAGTACTACTACGCATGCCCCTAGGGGATAGGTTGGTAGAAAAGACCATCGCCGTCCCCGACCGCCACTCATAAGGATGCACAAGCTGTGTACACTTCATGCTTCAAATTTGTTACACAACTTTACCAATACGTGCATGCTACGGACTTGCATACTTTAACACAAGTATTTCTCAAATTCACAATTATCAACTAGCACGACTTTGATATTATTACCTCCATATCTTAAAACAATTATTAAGCATTAGATTTATCTTAGTATTCAATTCACTCAAAAGAAAGTTTCACATATCTCTAACACTAAGTATATTAACATTAAGCAAATTACCATGCTATTAATGTGTCACATCCTAGCTAGACCATGCATTAGTGTGTGCATCATGTTTAAATTTCATTTGAATTTGAAATGGGAAGATGTAAACCCCTGCACTTTTTAATCCAACTAGGGTTTACCAAAAATTATTTCAATGAACCTGAAATGCCCTTCAAAAATGCTCATCACCTTTGCTTTGGTTCAGAGCCTCTGCCAAAAGTGGTGCACAATTTTCTAGGTCATCTTAAGGTCCTTGAATTAAATCATAAGTATTTGAGTTTGGGCATTTAAAATCATATAAAATATTTCAAATGTCCAAATATTTCCAAACTAAATGTTTCATGTTGGAAATATTCCAACAATGGACCAGAGCAGTTTGGTGATTTTGAAGCTGTTTTAGTATTTTTTAAAAACTCCACAAAGTTGCGTAAAATAGAAAAGAAAAACAGAAGAAAACTTACTCTGGCGCTTACTAACCGCCCACTGGCTGCCCAGCCAAAGAACAAGGCCAATGAAGCTGCTTGGTTCGGCCAGTAGTAGCCAGTGCTCAAGGGCGAAGCACCGCATGGGTGCCACGCACTGGTCGCCGCCGCCTCCCTCACCCACCATGACGTGGACCGCTTCTCTCTCTCCCCGAACCCCTGGACACCTCCTCTCCTCCCAGCCTCCTCCTCAAGGCCCCCAGCCATGGCCGACGCCATCGCAGCCACGCTGTCGTCAGAGACGCTGCCCTCCCGTCTGTGTCTGCCTCGCCAGGTCTAGGAGCTCCGCCACCCTCCTCTACTCCCGAGCTAGCCGAGCCCCGCATGCTCTAGTGCCCCGAGTCCACTACACCGACCTCGCCCGATCCCGCCGTCGCCGGAGATCCCCTTCAACGCCGTCGTCGCTCCAGCCCGTCCCCGACCACGCCGAGTGCCTCCCCGAGATCCTTGTGAGCTTAGCTACCCCCCCTTCCCTTCCTTTCTTGCTCCCGAGCTGTGTAGTGACCTCCTGAGCTCAATCAGACTCCACTGGCCATGAGCTCTGTCAGCCGACGTGCTCCCTGCCACCCTCCGCCACCTCTTGGTGTCCATCGACTCACCACACTCCATGGGGTCTAACCATACACTCCTCGTGACCTCACCGAACAGCCTAGCCTCGAAGTTCGCTTTTCGTCAACTCCGGCTGTCGCTTAGGTCGTCCGCTGCGCCGATTCCGCCGCCTCAACCCTAATCGACTCCACTAAGTCATGCATGACCCCAGCCTACCCATAGCCACCTCCGCTGCTCGCTTTGGTTGCCGAACGCCAAACTCACTTCCACCGCCGGCCGGGCTCGCCGGCGTTAAATGCCGGCAGCCGACGTTGATTTTGACCACGGTGGGCCCTCGTTGACTCGATGAGTCAATGACAGTGGGGCCCAGCCTCGTTAACTAATTAGAGTTAGTTTTAATTAATCTTTAGTTAAACTAATTACCCCGACACCTCGACCCATCACCAGTTTGACCGACACCTCTGTTGACTATGACGCTATCCTCGACGATTGTCGACGCAGAAATGAATTATCGGATTTATTCTTTTATAGGAAATTCCGAATATAGTTCAAACTTCAAAATTAATAGAAATTAATCAGAACTCCAAATGCAAAGTTTTATATATGAAAATGATCGAAAAATCCATTCTATCCATTGGTACAGGTTTCATGCATGATAAAACAAGTTAACCTTGTTGTTTAAGAAGAATAAGATATTACACCTTTAGGGCTATTTTAATTGAGCTAACATTTGAATCTTTGATTCAAATGAGTTCATCCCTTTTTGTTTCAGCTTGCATTAGGCCAACACACATCCATATTGCCATGTCATAGCATGCATCATATTGTTGCATATTGCCATGTGTGTTTATTTTCGGTATGTCTTTCGTGATAGGTTCTCCCCGAGGATAATCCCAATATCCGTCTCAAGGGCAGATCCTACCACCACTCCATCGTGCAAGCAACCCATTGATCATTCCGATACAAACCCATGTTCTCGCTTCGCTTTTGTTTATCGCATTAAGACAACGCGATTCAAACTGTTGTGTGCTGCGGTAGTTGAACCCACTTCCTTTGCATGACTGTCATTGCCACAAGAATTAGATGAAACCCACTAGTATGTGTAGGAGTTGATTGAGCCATGTTTGTGATTCCTACCATGCTATGCTTGCTATGCTTAGAGTTGTGTCAGTCCGACTCATCGGGATGATGAACTGGAGGAAAGGTTGTGTCGGGTTCAAGAGTGAAAGTGTTGAACACGCTTTGGTAAAGGTATCGATGAGAGGCCATGTAGGAGTACATGGTGGGTTGTTTCATTGAAGCCGCCCTAAGAACTGAGATCTGTGTTTGTGATCCATGAAACAGCATTACCACGCATTGGGCCCAAACCAATGGACCTCTCGCTTCTTAACCACCCTTGTTCTCATCCGGAGTTGCAAGTAGTTTCTAGTGTTTGTAGCATGTCAATGCACGCAACGCTGACCTTAGGGGTGGGTTGTGTTATGTAGGCACGCGGCCCAAGGTACCGAAAGTGCCCGCTTATATCTCAGAACCCCGCACACATCGCTCGGGCTGTATGGGAAACCTCGCCGACTCCCTCATGGATGGAACCCGAATAGACGATAAACCCGACTCGGACTTGAGTGTTTAGGTAGGTGTGGCCGACACCCACGCTGGGCTTCCGCTTGAAGGTTGCCGAGTACATGTCGTAAACGGCGGTAAGTGGTGAGAGCGTGTGAAGAAGTACACCCCGCAGGTTGATATGATCTATTCAATAGCCGTGTCCACGGAGAAGGACTTCGGGTTACCTATATCAGCTTCATAGACAAGTAAATGGATACTACTAAAAGCCTCAAGATAGTGTGAGTATCATGGATGGCCCTCTCGTGGGTTGACGAGAGAGGATCCACTGTGGAGTATTGTGATGGTGATTAGTGGACTCTGTACGACAAATGCTTTTCAAGTGGTGTCACATAGGATAGCTTAGCCAAGAGTCAAAGCTGGCTTGTCAGAATAACTCCACCACCTTCTTGAGAATGTGCATGTATGATAGGATTCTGTGGTAAGACTTGCTGAGTACCTCCGCACTCATGTTTGCTTAATTAATGTTTTTCAGACGACAACACCGCCCTCCGATGGGTTTTATGTAGACCTTGACATCGACGAGTGAACTAGCCACCTGTGGTGATCCAAGGCTTGTGAAGGGCCATCAGAGATAGAAAGGCTTCAACAAGCTTTCTTTTCTTTTTAGAGTCTCGTGCTCGACTAGTTTGCTTCCGCATGTGCTTGTATGTTTGTATGACTTGAGTGTTGGGTCATGTGACCCCTATCTGTATGGATATAGTTATGTATGGCTCCTGAGCCTCTTAAATAAAGTACTTTGAGTTGTAGAGTTTTGTTGTGATGCCTTGTTTTATGTACTCATATCGGGCATATTATGCGGTATGATTGAAATGCTTGGTATGAGGGATCCGACTAACTAGTTGTTTATCCTTGGCAGCCTCTCATATGGGGAAATGTAGTCTCGTGCTTCGAGCGATAGTAGTCCGCTACAGCCCGGTTCACCGAGTCCTGCTAGCCCAGACTACTGCTTGGACACTTGATCGGCCGGCATGTGTTTCACTTCGCCTTATGTCTGTCCTTCGGGAAATGTCACGCAGTGATATTCGAGTCCTACCTAGCTCTGCTACAGCCCGGGATACCGAGTCCTCATAGCCCAAAGCTACAGCCCGAATTCATACGTTGATGACCGACATGCTCGATGTGATTCATGTATGCCTGTCCCCATGGGTTAGCGCCGCTTGGGTTCACGACCAGCCATGTCGGCCCGGTTCTTGTCATGTGGATGCTAGCGACACTATCATATACGTGAGCCAAAAGGCACAAACGGTCCCGGCCATGGTAAGGCGACACCTGTGGAATACCGCAGGCGGAGGCCGCAAAGTGATATGAGGTGTTACCGCCAGGTCGATGTGACTTGAATCGGGTCCTAACAGCGCTGGCATCGAAAGGTGGCTGCCTCAGGTTCGCTAAGCCAAACCGGTCAATGTTGAGTCTAGAAATGCTTTAGTTATATGTAGGGGAATTGATTGTGGAGGAACGAAGGCTCTTTTTACTCCTTTACCTTATGCCCTCTCGATCCGAGTCATCCTCTACTCATTCTACGTGGGTATAGGACTAGGCTCTCTTTCTCTATCGTGTTCACGTGTTACTAATCCGTAGTAACTTATAGGATTGTTGGTTACATCCTCGCCAGTTTCTACTACTTTTTGGTATGCTATCATTTGAACCGTAACCTTGATATGATGTTGTTGAGTGGTTTTGCAACTTGATTATGAATGTCTCAAATCTATTTTGAGCATTTACAAACGTTATGCTGCCCGATTTTCCCTAGAAATTTAATGTCTTTGCATTGTGGTTGTGCTTTCAGATGGCCACCCGTCCCCGTAACCAAGTGGTTCGTCTGACCTGTTGCATTGGTGTGTGGTCACACGGCAATGTTGGTTCGTGATGGTCGAGACCGTTACCGATGGTATCCTCAATATACCGCCGAGGAGCAGTTTAGGATTTTAATCAAAGCCAATATCTCGCACGGTCAGATATATCCATCTTATCCCGGAGCTACCGAACCGCTTCCACTCGTTTTTATGGACTTGGGATCACTATTGGGATGTCCGCAAGATGCAGCCTATTCAATGATGACTATTATTCGAGCTGAACTGCCTTGTCAGGCAACACCGATTTCCGCTACATGCCAAGATCCTCCCTCGGGCGCATGGCTACCTTCGTGGTATGTACAATGATGCATCCCATGAGGACTCACTTCTTCGCACCACTACGGAGATGTCGGAAGACAAGGACCGTGGAAACCGGCCTTATGTATGGAGCTCTTTAATGCCCGCTTGATCATCGGGTTACTCGACTGGTTTGCACCGCCGCTGCAAGCCGGATACATGGACATGAGGGACTTGTACTCTGGCGGGCTGGTCTGCCAGACTTTATGGAGTGGCGGAGGTTGGAGGCATCACTCTTCTCGTGGACCTCGCTCGCTGCCGCTTGTTGGACCACGGCCACATCCGAAGTCCCTATGGTCCGCAAGCTCCACAGATCGCCTGCTTCCGGATGATCATGTTCCACTTCCGTGCTTGGGTGGTGACTTCTATGAGGACTACTACGGAGCTGTCTCGAGTAGTAGTAGTATCCCTAGTATTGTATTAGTTGTATTTCCACCGTCCCGCGTGACTTGTGGAATATGACTTAGTGTGTATCATTCCGAAGTGTAGAAAATAATGTATAGGAGTTTGGAATGCTTCCGATGAGATGTGACGCCTTTCCTTATAGTTGTACTCCATCGGGCTTGTACTAAACTATGAATGGTGTGTATGACCGCTGGTATATATATGGCAGTTCTTATATTACCATGTCATACTGATGAACATCTCTGCATTCCGTGTTATCCATTACATTCCGCACTTCCTTGCTAAATTCTGCCATCCTGGTTTAAACCGTTGTTTTGTTTCCTAGGATGGTCAACACCGCAATAATCCTGCTGCCCGAGCAAGGAGAAGCCAGCAGCCAGGAATGCAAATCTGCCTCAACCGCCATCTTTGGCCGAGGTTATGCCGAAGCGTAACGCAATAAGCGTGAGACCAATCGCATCGGAGCGGATTGAGCAAAACACCGCACGCCAGCCAAGAAATGATTTGGTGTCACTCAATGATTTTGTCAAGTCAGATCCACCGGTTCAAATATTCCGCTGAGCCTCTCGACGCGAATGATTGGCTTCGCAAAGATCAACCACAAGCTGCGTTTCGCTAACGTGGTGAAGCTGATAAGGTTACTTTTGCCGCTTATCATCTCAAGGCCCCGCTAGCCTTTGGTGGAGAATTATGAGGCTATGCGTCCGTTGGACAAATTACCACTTGGGCTGAATTCGCCGCTTCCGTGAGCATCACATCCCGTAAGGTCTCATGGATCAAAAAGGAGGAATTCTGCACTTTCACCCAAGGTAGGCTGACTCGTGGATACTTACAGCCGTGAGTTTGGGAATTTAGCACGTTATGCTCCTCAAGAGGTTTCTATCGACGCCAAGAAGGTGCAAGGTTCCGCAAGGGACTTAGCCCCGAGCTTCACGAGATCTTCTTCGCACGAGTGCACCTCTTTTCCGGGTTAGTCAATAAGGCTATCGCTGCTGAAACCGCAGCCTGATTTTGAAGCTTCACGCAAGCACATCCGTGACTCGTTCCTCATCCGCTCGATCTCGTGCGCCGGGTTTGATTCCAACACGCCTCGCCACCTGTGTTCACCCCGAGGCCATCCTTTGAGGCGCCTCACCCCAATCAGCAGATGTTCCGCCTAAGACTTATGGAGGCCCCATCGCTAATGCTGCCCACGCCCCAATATGATAACTTGCTTCAAGTGTGGAGAGACGGCCACTACATCCGTGAGTGTCCCTGTAACAACCCCACCAGATTGGAAAATCTGTTGGCCGTGGTAAGCCAGCAGAAAGGTGCTCTATGCTAAACCCGCCGCCACCGCCATGGCCACGCCAACTATGTTTCGCCGAGGAAACCTATGAGGACCCCAACGCCGTTTCGGTACGCCCTTGTTAATTGTCATCCGCAACTGTTCTTTTTGATATCGAGCATCTCATTCATTTATTTCGAGAGCTATGCCCGATTGCACAACACCACATTCTCGTGACATGCACACCTCCATGGAAATTAGACTCGCTCTAGATGGCAAACCTCTAGAATAAGTCATGGAATGAAATTTTGTCGACAGATTAGTCTTTCTTGCTTCTCTAATAGCTCTCAAGTCCTCTGACATAAGCATCATCTTGGGTATGGACCGATGTCAACCCATTATGCTAAGATTGATTGCTCTACTAGAACTGCTCAACTCACCCATCCTTCGGCAAGATGCTTAATGTTTTGACCCGAGTGGCCAAGCGCCGCCTATACTCCTTAAACGCCAACCCCTTCCGCATCAAGATATTCCGTAGTCCGTGATTTTCCTGATGTCTTTCAGAAGAACTGCCAGTGTTCCACCGACAGGATGTCGAAGTTCGTGATAGATCTTGTTCCTAACCGCCCCAACCTCTAGAAGACCTTATAAGATGGCACCCCAGAACTAGATCAGCTTAAGAAACAACTCGATGAGCCCTTGCAAAAGGGTTTCATCCGTCCCTAGTTCATCTCCATGGGCTTGCCCTGCCCTCTTCGTCAAGAAGAAGGATGGAACGGATCGGATGGTTGTAGATTACCGACCGTCAATTTGGTCACTATCAAGAACAAGTATCCGCCCCCCAGATCAACGATATGTATGATCAGCTCGCTGATCCTCGCCTTTTTCCAAGATGGATTTGAGGTTGGGCTACCATCAAATCAAAATCAAGAACGGGACATTCCTAAACGGCCTTTGTTACTCGTTATGACCAATACGAGTACACCGTCATGTCCTTCGGTTAACCAATGCTCCAGCCACCTTCTCTCGTTAATGAACTCAATCTTCATGGAGTATTTGGATAAATTGTCGTGGTATACCTCGATGATATACTCATCTACTCCAAGAATGAGGAAGAACATGCCAACATCTAAGGCTAGTATTGATGAAACTTCGAGAGCACCGCCTTTATGCCAAATTCTCTAAGTGTGAATTCTGTTACCGTATGACCTACCTAGGCCATGTAATCTATGGTAAGGGCATTGTTGTCAATCCCGAAGCGAAGTTCAAGCCGCCCTTGACGGACTCCACCTGAATCGGTCAAGCAAGTTCGAGTTTCTGGTTTAGCGAGCTATTGCCGCCGCTTCGCCGAGAATTTCTAAAGTTGTTAAACCTCTAACCGAACTCCTCAAGAAAGATAAGAAGTTCGAATGGACGCCACAAAGGCGAAGTTCAGCTTTCAGAACCGAAAAGACGCTCGACATCCGCTCCCGTGCTTATCCCACCAGATTTTTCTAAGGACTTTATTATCTATTATGACGCCATGACAAGGACTAGATTGCATACTCATGCAAGATCGTCATGTGATTGCCTACGCTTCTCGACAGCTATGCCCACATGAGGATAACTATCCCACACACGATCTAGAGCTTGCAGCAGTGGGTCCATGCACTAAAACTCTGGCGACATTACCTTCTTGGTAATCGCTAAAATTTACATCGATCACCAAAGTCTGAAATACATCTTCACCCAACTGGATTTGAATCTCGTGCAAAGACGTTGGTCGAAGTTGATTACAGATTACGACTTAGGAATATCTTACACCCTGTGCAAAGCTAATGTCATGGCCGACGACTAAGTCGCAAATCTTATTGTAACAACTGATGTTACAACAAAGTCAACCATTTCTCCACGAGGAATTTCGTAAGCTTAATCTTCACATTGTTCCTCGAGGATTCCTTTCCACCCCGGTGGCGAAACCTACTTCTTACGGATCTAATCATCAAGGCATGTAGGTAGATCCGAATTTCCCGCATCAAGAGAAACATCAAGAAAGGAGTCGCAGATTGTTTCTCCATTGATGAACAAGGTGTCGTGGTTCTTTGGAGACCGCCTAGTGGTTCCTAAGGTGCGCAACCGAGGCGATTGATCCTTAAGGAAGCTCATGAATCTCCTCTCACCATTCATCCCGTAGTACTAAATGTATCAAGACCTACGCCAGAGGTTTTGGTGGACTAGGATGAAGAGATAAATCGCCAATACATTGCTAATTGCGACGCCTCACATCGAAGTCAAAGCAGAGCATCAACGGCCTGCCGGTACCCTTCAACCTTTGAAATTCCTGAATGGAAATGGGATAAAATCATTATGGATTTCATTACCGGGTTTCAAGGACCAAGAGAGGAAATAATGCTATCTTCGTTGTTGTCGATCGCCTTCCAAAGTAGCCCATTTTCTACCCGCTCGTGAGAGTATAACCGCTAGCCAGCTAGCTGATTTGTACGCCTCTCTAATAGTGTCTCTTCATGGTGTTCCATTGAGATTAACTCAGACCGTGGAAGTCTCTTCATGTAACGCCTCGGATTCGATGCGCCAGTGTCCGCCGTTATTCGCCGCCTTTGCCATGTCATGTGCTTATGTGTTGCACTTTGCCATGTCATCATCTCGCATTTCATATCATGTCATCATGTGCATTTCATTTTGCATACGTGTTCGCCTCATGCATCCGAGCATTTTCCCTGTTGTCCGCTTTTGTAATCCGGCTTTATGTCTCCCCGGCTACGCCGCCGCCCTCCCTGTCTGGCCGACCGCCATTGCCGTCCTGGCACACCGGAGTTCTCGCTGCTCGCCTCACCGCCGGGAGCCTCGCCTGGCTGCCTCGCTTGCCGCTTGGCTGTTGCTGGGCTGGCCAAGGCCATGCCAGGCTTTTTGTTGGCGGCCTCACTTCAGGCTTTCGCCAAGGCCGCCTCACACGGGCCGAGCTCACTGCCGCCTCGAGCCCTCGCTGACCTCGCCAGCTGCTGGGCCCGCTTCTGCCCGATCCGCTGGTCCTCGCCTGGATCCACCTCGCTGACCCGATCCACTCCAAGGCTGACTTTTTCCTCGAGGTTGATTTCGTCTAAGTCCCAGATCTGCAGTAATTTTGTGCCATTTTCGTTGCATCATATCTCTGTCATCGTAGTCTGCTTTTGCGCGATAATATGCCAAAATGTTCGTCTCAAGAGTAGATCATTTCATGCCATTGCATCATTTTCATTTGAGCTCATCTTGATGCCCGAAATGCTGTTGCAAGAGTGCTATGTGATGTTAGTTTCTGATTTTTATCAGAACTTGCACTTTTGTCATTTTTGCCATGATTGATGTGTGCATCTTATGGACTTGAGCCCTACATGTGTTTTGAAATATGCCATGTCTTCTTTCTAGTGGTGCTTGCTATGTATTTTTGTGATCTATGTGGTGACTAGCACAAGCATGCAAACTAGGTGTCTTGTTATTGCTGTTTTCAGCCCTGTTTGCTGTTATTTTGATGCCATGTTAACTTGATGATACCAAGAGATCTATGCATATTTTGAGATACTTCAGTAAGGGTGTTTTGTAAAGAATGTCTTGCTCTATCCATCCATGCCCTTGTTTGCAATTATGGAGTAGTCTAACTTGAGTCAATCGAGCTCTACTTTTGCTATCAAATGTTTCCTGGCAGATTGTTTACAGGTTATTCAATTTTGCCAAGCTTGTTGTGGTTGATCCATGTATGCTATGTTGTTGTTCTTGCCATGGATGTCTTCTATGCCATGTCTTCTTGATGTATGTATGCTTAGTTTATCATTTAAGTCTCTGTAGTGAGTGCATTGAGCTTGTAAACATGCCCTCTCGTTATCAGTTTTTGACATGTCATGTTGCTGAATCTGCTAACGAGACTTTCGTTATTGACATGAGTGTTACTATATTTTATGATCCTTTTGGCTTATGGTCACTAAAGGACTTTTGTTATATGCTTTGAGTAGATTCATGCCATGCCTTTGTTTGCCATTATAAGTTCCTGTAACATGTTGTTTCATAGCTCTAAACATTGCAACCTGATGTTAATTTCTGCAATGCCTGAAACTGTTATTAGTTGCAATCTTGCCATGTGTTTTTGAGCATGTTCTAGTCATTTCTGGAGGTAGCTCAGTTCTCATGTTTTGTAATGCTTTACCTGTACATCATGCCCATGCCTTTTGTTATTATATTGAGGTCCTGTAGCATGTTGTTTTGATGCTTGCAATATGCCTAGTTGCTGTTTCGGACAGCTTGTCCTTTAAACTTGTATTGTGTGTATGTGTTGAACCGCTGTTCGCTTTTGAGTGTGCTCTATATGAAACTTGCTTGATTTTGCATGTAGTTTCATATTATCATGTTGGATCCTTGTTTTGAGGTGTTTTGCTTGATGTTTGTGTGCATTTTGCACCAATGCCATGCTTATCTTGTTTTGCTCATATCTTCTAGGCCGAGTCTCAATCTAATGAACTTTATATGTAACTTGACTAGAATTTCATGTAGATCATCGTGGTGCATATTAAATTGCTGTTTAACAACTTGAACATAAAGTTAGTCAGATCTGGACCAATTTCGAAATTTGCATATGAGGACTTACCGAATTGTTATATGTTGTTTCCGCCTCATTTAAACTTGCTTTGTTGTGTTGCTCTTGTTTGCATCATCTCTTGCCATGAGTAGCTTCATGTAGTCTTGTCATGCATCATGCTTGGTTGTGCATCATGTCTTGTTCATGTGTGGTGTGTTTACTATGTTGTGTGCTTCTTCTTGTTAGTTCCTGCTTTCGCTATGATCGTGAGGATTCGCTCGCTCACGCTTGGTTCGGCTTCATCCGCTTATCTTCCTCATGGACTCGCTCATCTTCTTCATGGACTCGTTCTTCTTCCTTATGGATTTCAGGCAAGATGACCGCTACCCTGGATCTCACTACTATCATTGCTATGCTAGTTGCCTCGTTTTTTTCGCTATGCTGCGCTACCTATTACCTGCTTATCAAGCCATCCTAATTGCCATGTCAGCCTCTAACCTTTTGCACCCTTCCTAGCAAACCGTTGTTTGGCTATGTTACCACTTTGCTCAGCCCTCTTATAGCGTTGTTAGTTGCAGGTGAAGATGAAGTTTGTTCCTTGTTGAACATGGAGATGTTGTTCCTTGTTGGAACATGTTTACTTGTTGGGATATCACAATATATCTTATTTAATTAATGCATCTATATACTTGGTAAAGGGTGGAAGGCTCGGCCTTATGCCTGGTGTTTTGTTCCACTCTTGCCGCCTAGTTTCCGCCATATCGGTGTTATGTTCCCGGATTTTTGCGCCCTAACGCGGTCGGGTGATTTATGGGACCCCTTGACAGTTCGCTTTGAATAAGACTTTTCCAAAGAAGGCCCAACATTGGTTTTACCATTCGCCTCACCACCACCTATATTTCCCTTGGGAGTAATTAACCCAAGGGTCATCTTTATTCAGCCCCCCCCCGGGCCAATGCTTGTCTAAGCGTTGGTCCAAACTAGAGTGCTTTTATAGCGCCACCTCAAGGAAACTTGAGGGCTGGTTTTAGTTGTACGGACTGCTCATCCGGTCGTGGCTCGGGACGAGATACGCTGCTACTACTGTGGTGTCGGCACGCCGGAGGTCTTGCTGGTCTTGTTTTATTGCTGTGAATGTCTTGTAGCCGGATTCCGAGACTGATCGGGCTTCCCGGGAGAAGGTCTATTCTTCGCTGATCGCGAGAGCTTATCATGGGTTGTTGGGACACCCCGCAGGGTTTGAACTTTCAAAGCCGTGCCTGCGGTTATGTGGCAGATGGGAATTTGTTAATGTCCGTTGTAGAAAACCCGGTTGATCTCAATTAAAATACACCAACCGTAGCGTGAATCGTGAGTGTCTCTTTTCGGGTTGATCGAGAGGAGAACACGGTTTCGGGTTATGTTTGACGAAGTAGGTGTTCAGGATCACTTCTTGATCATTACTAGTTGGCGACTGCCTTTGTTTCTCTTCTCGCCTCATTTATGTATGTTAGCCACCAATCATGCTTAGTCGCTGCTGCAACCTCACCACTTTACCCCTTCCTTTCCCATTAAGCTTTGCTAGTCTTGATACCCATGGTAATGGGATTGCTGAGTCCTCGTGGCTCACAGATTACTACACCACCAGTTGCAGTGTACAGGTTTGCGCTGATCATGACGTGAGAGCGATGTTTGCTTGTGTTGGAGTTCTTCTTCCGCTTCTTCTTCGATCGTGGGATAGGTTCCAGGTCGGCAGCCTGGCTAGGTGGTGGATGTCGTTTGAGCTTTTGTTTATGATTCATCCGTAGTCGGATGTTGATCTTGTATATGATGTTGATGTATCCTTGTGGCATTTGTGCCTTATGTATGGATCCCCACTATTATGTAATGTTGATGTAATGATATCCACCTTGCAAAAGCGCCTCAATATGCGGGTCTATCCTTGGTGGGACCGTCGAGTTCCTTTTGGATAGGGTCGATATTGGGCGTGATAAGTTGGTATCGAGCCTCGACCAACCCTAGGAGCCCCTTGGTTGATCGTAGTTTGGCCGTTGTTGAGTCTAGAAGAAAACTATTTTCGAGTCTAGTTATATCGAGAGTAGGAATTCTTTTACTCCTCAGCCCTTCGTCGCTTCCGTGAGAAATCTTGACGAGGTGTTTTGAATTACTTCTCTTCCCTTCAAAATTTTTCTTTAGGATCACGCAGTTGGTTTTCCGGTAGTTGCTCCTCAGCTCTTTCATCCGTGCATTTCTCGCCAAGTCGACTCGAGCCTCTTCATCGTTGAGATCAATCTCGGTTCTTCCTCCGACGCGTTGTTTTTCCTTGTCCGGTTGTTCTTGTTTTCCCACCCGCCTCCCTCGTTCTTCCTCTCGAACCGAGTCCGTAATCGAGTATCGATCCTACTCGTGAAGTCTTTGCTTTCTTTCAACCGTGTTTCTCTTCAAGATATTCGCCGGTTTTCCTTCCAAGTTGCCTTTGTTTTTCCCGCCTCCCACCCTATTATTCCCGGAGTTCGAGTTTCTTCCACCATCAATTCCATTCGTGGAGCCTCTTCAGTTTTTTCTCAATTATCTCAACCGTGAATTCTCGCCTAGTTCGCTATTTTCCATCTCTTTCTTTTCCGTGGACTCAATTCAAGTTTTTTCATTGTCGATCATATTCTTTTCCTCGGTGTTCTTTTTGCTCGCTCGCCTCGCCAGCTTTATCATCCCGGAGTTCGTAAGATATCTCAGAGATTCGCCTGTTCGAATTAATTCGAGGTTGTCACCTCACCAAATATTTCAATCGTTCCGGTGCATCATCTATCTGTTCTACAATCCTTTCCAACGGTGTTTTCTTTTAGTGGGCCCTAACCCACAGGTTTTTTCCCAGGATCTTACCTGACTCTTCTGATTTTCCCGGAGTTATCCTCAAATCCTTTTCATAGTGTGACGAGGGATGAATTCCATCAGTCACATGCCTTTTTCAAGATCGATTTCAAACCATTTCATTGTTGACTCAACCTTTTGCTTTTCATTCTTCCGAGTATCTCAGTAATTTTGGTGGTGTTTATTATCGCCATTTGAAGATCAAGTAGAGTTTTCTAAATCTTGTCCGCTCACCCGAGATTCATGGTGCTAGCTCGATGTTATCCTATCCAGCTTGTTTCCAGTCAGTAATTTTTTTCATCGGTCCGAATGTTTCAGAGTTGCTTTCCTCTCAATCATCCGGAGGCCATCTTTTCGTAAGATTTCTTCGCTCTAAGTTTTCAGCTTCGCTTCTCAATTATTCCTTATTCGTGCTTTTCGCTCGCCTTAATATTCTTCCGCTGCGCTCAAGCATTCGTTAATCAGCTCTAAATTCCTCAAGTATCTTTGTGCTCTTCTAATTCTGTCCGTGATTCATTCTCTTTCATCACCATTTTCAATTCTTACGGTGGTTCTTTCAGATTCTTTTGTCATATTAATCCATTCCTTCTTTCAATCCTACCGTGGTTCATGAAGACCTTCTCAAGTTTATGCTATGTCACTTCTCATTTCTTTTTCAAGAAGAATAAGTAAGATGCGAAATCCTTTGTTGGTCATCAATTTAATTTGATGAAGGATAAGCATACAATAAATCTTATTCTTATTTCATCCAAGTGATTGATCTTTTTCTTCGGAGTTTGTTCGTGAGGAACAAATTCTAGTTCCAAGTATTTTAATCTTTTCTTTTCCGGAGTTCAATTTTCCCTCGTCCATCTCATTGGGAACCTCCATCTAAATCATCGCAAGGCTAATCTTATTCTTTCATCCTTCATTTCTATCTCATCATTCTTTTGTTACCGGAGTTCTTCATGGTGGTTCTTCATGATTTAATTCATTCTTCAAGTGTTCATCAAGATTCTTTCGTGGAGTTCAAGTATCTTTTCTTCTCGCCTCAAGTGCAATTAATAATTCGTATTCTTTTGAAGCGGAGTTTTGCATTTCTTCGCTCTTCTCAGCTATTCAATCTTTTCCGCTGTGGTAGGTTATCACCTCATAATTTTGAGATGTTTTTCCATAAGTCCACATCAAGTTTATTCTTTCGTTGTTGATTTTCTCAACAACTCCGCTCGATTTTTCCTTCTAAGTTATTTTCATTCCATTCCTTCAATTCTTCCGGAGGCATTGTGTTGTTCCTCTCACAACTATCGCTCCATTTTGTCAAACTCAGTTCCAATTCCTCCATGTTTTAGCCGGAGTGCTACCTTAATCCTTTCAGCCTTATCCGCTTTTTTTCATTCTAACCACTCCGTTAGAACGAGTGGCTTCATAGTCTATCATGTTTCGATGAGCTTTTGATTCTCGCCATTTTCGCTATTCCTCTTTTCTCGTGTGCTCTCGATTCTGTGCTTCTTCTATTGAGTTCTTGTTTTCACCTCATCCTTTTCCCTTCCGTTCGGTCCTAAGATCTCGGACGAGATCTCTTGTTAGTGGAGGAGTGTTGTAACGCCTCGGATTCGATGCGCCTGTGTCCGCCAGCTTATTCGCCGCCTTTGCCATGTCATGTGCTTGCGTGTTGCACTTTGCCATGTCATCATCTGCATTTCATATCATGTCATCATGTGCATTTCATTTTGCATACGTGTTCGCCTCATGCATCCGAGCATTTTCCCTGCTGTCCGCTTTTGTAATCCGCGCTTTATGTCTCCCCGGCTGCCTGGCCGCCTCCCCCTGTCAGTGGCCGACCTCATTGCCGTCTCGTCACCGGAGTCCTCGCTGGCTCCGCTTCACTGCCACGGGCGCCGCCACGCTTTGTGTTGGCGGCCCTGCTACCAGGCTTCTCGCCACGGCTGCCTCTAAGGCACGGCCGAGCTCACGGGCCGCCGCCTCGAGCTCCTCGCGCTGACCTCATGCCACTGCCGCTCGGGCCCGCCTGCCCGATCCATGGTCCTCGCCTGATCCACCTCGCTGGACCCGATCCACTCAGGCTGACTTTTTCCTCGAGGTTGATTTCGCTCTAAGTCCCAGATCTGCAGTAATTTTGTGCCATTTTCGTTGCATCATATCTCTGTCATCATAGTCTGCTTTTGTGCGCATAATATGCCAAAATGTTCGTCTCAAGAGTAGATCATTTCATGCCATTGCATCATTTTCATTTGAGCTCATCTTGATGCCCGAAATGCTGTTGCAAGAGTGCTATGTGATGTTAGTTTCTGATTTTTATCAGAACTTGCACTTTTGTCATTTTTGCCATGATTGATGTGTGCATCTTATGGACTTGAGCCCTACATGTGTTTTGAAATATGCCATGTCTTCTTTCCAGTGGTGCTTGCTATGTATTTTTGTGATCTATGTGGTGACTAGAACAAGCATGCAAACTAGGTGTCTTGTTATTGCTGTTTTCAGCCCTGTTTGCTGTTATTTTGATGCCATGTTAACTTGATGATACCAAGAGATCTATGCATATTTTGAGATACTTCAGTAAGGGTGTTTTGTAAATCATGTCTTGCTCTATCCATCCATGCCCTTGTTTGCAATTATGGAGTAGTCTAACTTGAGTCAATCGAGCTCTACTTTTGCTATCAAATGTTTCCTGGCAGATTGTTTACAGGTTATTCAATTTTGCCAAGCTTGTTGTGGTTGATCCATGTATGCTATGTTGTTGTTCTTGCCATGGATGTCTTCTATGCCATGTCTTCTTGATGTATGTATGCTTAGTTTATCATTTAAGTCTCTGTAGTGAGTGCATTGAGCTTGTAAACATGCCCTCTCGTTATCAGTTTTTGACATGTCATGTTGCTGAATCTGCTAACGAGACTTTCGTTATTGACATGAGTGTTACTATATTTTATGATCCTTTTTGGCTTATGGTCACTAAAGGACTTTTGTTATATGCTTTGAGTAGATTCATGCCATGCCTTTGTTTGCCATTATAAGTTCCTGTAACATGTTGTTTCATAGCTCTAAACATTGCAACCTGATGTTAATTTCTGCAATGCCTGAAACTGTTATTAGTTGCAATCTTGCCATGTGTTTTTGAGCATGTTCTAGTCATTTCTGGAGGTAGCTCAGTTCTCATGTTTTGTAATGCTTTACCTGTACATCATGCCCATGCCTTTTGTTATTATATTGAGGTCCTGTAGCATGTTGTTTTGATGCTTGCAATATGCCTAGTTGCTGTTTTGACAGCTTGTCCTTTAAACTTGTATTGTGTGTATGTGTTGAACCGCTGTCTGCTTTTGAGTGTGCTCTATATGAAACTTGCTTGATTTTGCATGTAGTTTCATATTATCATGTTGGATCCTTGTTTTGAGGTGTTTTGTTTGATGTTTGTGTGCATTTTGCACCAATGCCATGCTTATCTTGTTTTGCTCATATCTTCTAGGCCGAGTCTCAATCTAATGAACTTTATATGTAACTTGACTAGAATTTCGTGTAGATCATCGTGGTGCATATTAAATTGCTGTTTAACAACTTGAACATAAAGTTAGTCAGATCTGGACCAATTTCGAAATTTGCATATGAGGACTTACCGGAATTGTTATATGTTGTTTCCGGCCTCATTTAAACTTGCTTTGTTGTGTTGCTCTTGTTTGCATAATCTCTTGCCATGAGTAGCTTCATGTAGTCTTTTCATGCATCATGCTTGGTTGTGCATCATGTCTTGTTCATGTGTGGTGTGTTTACTATGTTGTGTGCTTCTTCTTGTTAGTTCCTGCTTGCTATGATCGTGAGGATTCGCTCGCTCACGCTTGGTTCGGCTTCATCCGCTTATCTTCCTCATGGACTCGCTCATCTTCTTCATGGACTCGTTCTTCTTCCTTGAAGGATTTCAGGCAAGATGACCGCTACCCTGGATCTCACTACTATCATTGCTATGCTAGTTGCCTCGTTTTTTCGCTATGTCAGCGCTACCTATTACCTGCTTATCAAGCCATCCTAATTGCCATGTCAGCCTCTAACCTTTTGCACCCTTCCTAGCAAACCGTTGTTTGGCTATGTTACCGCTTTGCTCAGCCCTCTTATAGCGTTGTTAGTTGCAGGTGAAGATGAAGTTTGTTCCTTGTTGAACATGGAGATGTTGTTCCTTGTTGGAACATGTTTACTTGTTGGGATATCACAATATATCTTATTTAATTAATGCATCTATATACTTGGTAAAGGGTGGAAGGCTCGGCCTTATGCCTGGTGTTTTGTTCCACTCTTGCCGCCTCTAGTTTCCGGCCATATCGGTGTTATGTTCCCGGATTTTGCGCCCCTAACGCTGTCGGGTGATTTATGGGACCCCTTGACAGTTCGCTTTGAATAAGACTTTTCCAAAGAAGGCCCAACATTGGTTTTACCATTCGCCACCACCACCTATATTTCCCTTGGGAGTAATTAACCCAAGGGTCATCTTTATTCAGCCCCCCGGCCAATGCTTGTCTAAGCGCTGGTCCAAACTAGAGTGCTTTTATAGCGCCACCTCAAGGAAACTTGAGGGCTGGTTTTAGTTGTACGGACTGCTCATCCGGTCGTGGCTCGGGACGAGATACGCTGCTACTACTGTGGTGTTTGGCACGCCGGAGGTCTTGCTGGTCTTGTTTTATTGCTGTGAATGTCTTGTAGCCGGATTCCGAGACTGATCGGGCTTCCCGGGAGAAGGTCTATTCTTCGTTGATCGCGAGAGCTTATCATGGGTTGTTGGGACACCCTCGCAGGTTTGAACTTTCAAAGCCGTGCTCATGTTATGTGGCGATGGGAATTTGTTAATGTCCGTTGTAGAAAACCCGGTTGATCTCAATTAAAATACACCAACCGTAAGCGTGAATCGTGAGTGTCTCTTTTCGGGTTGATCGAGAGGAGAACACGGTTTCGGGTTATGTTTGACGAAGTAGGTGTTCGTGATCACTTCTTGATCATTACTAGTTGGCGACTGCCTTTGTTTCTCTTCTCGCCTCATTTATGTATGTTAGCCACCAATCATGCTTAGTCGCTGCTGCAACCTCACCACTTTACCCCTTCCTTTCCCATTAAGCTTTGCTAGTCTTGATACCCATGGTAATGGGATTGCCGAGTCCTCGTGGCTCACAGATTACTACACCACCAGCCAGTGTACAGGTTTGCGCTGATCATGACGTGAGAGCGATGTTTGCTTGTGTTGGAGTTCTTCTTCCGCTTCTTCTTCGATCAGGGATAGGTTCCAGTGTCGGCAGCCCGGGCTAGCAGTGGTGGATGTCGTTTGAGCTTTTGTTTATGATTCATCCGTAGTCGGATGTTGATCTTGTATATGATGTTGATGTATCCTTGTGGCATTTGTGCCTTATGTATGGATCCCCACTATTATGTAATGTTGATGTAATGATATCCACCTTGCAAAAGCGTCTCAATATGCGGGTCTATCCTTGGTGGGACCGTCGAGTTCCTTTTGGATAGGGTCGCATATTGGGCGTGACACTTCACCTCTCGATTTTGGGAAAGTTTCCAAAATGCTATGGGAACTCGTCTCTCCTTTAGCACCGCATTCCATCCTCAATCAAGTGGTCAAGTAGAATGAGTCAATCAAATCCTAGAGGATATGCTTCGAGCTTCACATCTCTTTCGCATGAACTGGAGAAATGCCTTCCATTCGCCGAAGTTCGCTTATAACAATAGTTATCAAGTTAGCTTGGGCAAAGCTCCTTTCAAGTTCTTTATGGACGGAAATGTCGAACGCTTAATCGGTCGAAACCGGGAGAGACAACTCTTTGGTCCGGATATGATTCAGAAGCGTAAGAGCAGGTTCGCGTTATTCGTGAGAAATTGAAAACAGCCCAATCTCGCCAAAGAGCCAATATGATCAAAGCATAAGCCTATGGCTTATGAAATTGGCGAGAAGGCTTACCTTCGGGTTACCTTTGAAGGAACCCATCGATAAGGTATCAAAGGCAAGTTGGCTCCTCGTTACATTGGACCCTTTCGCATTCTTGCCAAACGAGGAGAAGTTGCTCACCAATTGAACTACCTCCGCATCTTCCAGAGTCCATGATGTCTTCCACGCTTCCCAACTCAGCGTTGCTTCTGGATCCTATCCGTGGAGGACCACTAAACGCTTGATCTCCAAGATAACCTCGCCATCGAGAATATCCTGCTCAGATTCTTGATCGCCGAGCGCATCACCCGACGCCGTAATATCAAGTTTCTAAAGGTTCAATGGTCAAACCATTCCGAGCAAGAATCAACTTGGGAAAGGGAGGATCGTCTTTGACTTGAGTATCCTACCTTTTTCGCAACAGATCCTAAATCTCGGGACGAGATTCTTTTGAGTGGGAGTGAGTTGTCACATCCTAGCTAGACCATGCATTACTGTGTGCATCATGTTTAAATTTCATTTGAATTTGAAATGGGGAAGATAGAAACCCCCAGACCCCTTTTAATCCAACTAGGGTTTACCAAAAATTATTTCAATGAACCTGAAATGCCCTTCAAAAATGCTCATCACCTTTGCTTTGGTTCAGAGCCTCTGCCAAAAGTGGTGCACAATTTTCTAGGTCATCTTAAGGTCCTTGAATTAAATCATAAGTATTTGAGTTTGGGCATTTAAAATTATATAAAATATTTCAAATGTCCAAATATTTCCAAACTAAATGTTTCATGTTGGAAATATTCCAACAATGGACCAGAGCAGCTTGGTGATTTTTGAAGCTGTTTTAGTATTTTTAGAAAACTCCACAAAGTTGCGTAAAATAGAAAAGAAAACAGGAAGAAAACTTACCTGGCGCCTACTAACTGCCCACTCCCACTGCTCCCAGCCCAAGAAATCAAGGCCAACAGCTGCTTGGCTCGCCAGTAGTGCAGCCAGTGTTCATGGGCGAGCACTGCATGGGTGCCACGCACTGGTCGCCGCCGCCGGCCCCTTACCCAGCCGCGACGTGGACCGCTCTCTCTCTCCCCGAACCCCCGGACATCTCTGCCTCCTCCCGAGCTCCTCCTCAAGCTTCCTCAGCCATGGCCGACGCCACTGCAGCCACGCCTGCTGTCAGAGACGCGCCCCCCGCCGTCTGCGTCTGCCTCGCCAGGTCTAGGAGCTCCGCCACCTCCTCTACTCCCGAGCTAGCCGAGCCCCGCATGCTCTAGTGCCCCGAGTCCACTACACCGACCTCGCCTGATCCCGCCGTCCGCCGAGATCCCTTCAACGCCGCTGCCGCCCAGCCTGCCCCCGACCACGCCGAGTGCCTCCCGAGATCCTTGTGAGCTTAGCTACCCCCTTCCCTTCCTTTCTTGCTCCCGAGCTGTGTAGTGACCTCCCGAGCTCAATCAGACCCACCGCCATGGAGCCTGTCACCGACATGCTCCCTGCCACCTCCGCCACCTCTTGGTGTCCATCGACTCACCACACTCCATGGGGTCAAACCATACACTCTCGCACTCACCGAACACCCTAGCCCCGAGTTCGCTTTCCAACTCCGGCTGGTCCGCTTAGGTCGCCGCTGGCGCCGATTCCGCCGCCTGAATTCTAATCGACTTCCACTGTGGTCATGCATGACCCAGCCTACCCATAGCCACCTCTCGCTGCTCGCTTGGTTGCCGAACGGCTAAACTCACTTCCACCGCCAGATCGAGCTCGCTGGCGGCTAAACGCCGGCAGCCGACGTTGATTTTGACCACGGTGGGCCCCTGCTGACTCGATGAGTCAATGATGTGGGGCCCAACCTCGTTAACTAATTAGAGTTAGTTTTAATTAATCTTTAGTTAAACTAATTACCTCGACACTCGACCCATCACCAAGTTTGACTCGACGCCTCGTTGACTATGACGCTATCCTCGACGATTGTCGACGCAAGAAATGAATTATCGGATTTATTCTATTATAGGAAATTCCGTAATATAGTTCAAACTTAAAAATTAATAGAAATTAATCAGAATCCAAATGCAAAGTTTTATATATGAAAATGATCGAAAAATCCATTCTATCCATTGGCATGTGTTTCATGCATGATAAAACAAGTTAACGCTATCGTTTAAGAAGAATAAGATATTACACCTTTAGGGCTATTTTAATGAGCTAACATTTGAATCTTTGATTCAAATGAGTTCATCCTTTTTGTTTCAGCTTGCATTAGGCCAAGACACATCCATATTGCCATGTCATAGCATGCATCATATTGTTGCATATTGCCATGTGTGTTTATTTTCTAGATGTCTTTCGTGATAGGTTCTCGCCCGAGGATAATCCCAATATCCGCTCAAGGGCAGATCCTACCACCACTCCATCGTGCAAGCAACCCATTGATCATTCCGATACAAACCCATGTTCTCGCTTCGCTTTTTGTTTATCGTGATTAAGACAACGCGATTCAAACTGTTGTGTGTCATGCGGTAGTTGAACCCACTTCCTTTGCATGACCTGTCATTGCCACAAGAATTAGATGAAACCCACTAGTATGTGTAGGAGTTGATTGAGCCATGTTTGTGATTCCTACCATGCTATACTTGCTATGCTTAGAGTTGTGTCGTCCGCTCATCGGGATGATGAACTGGAGTGAAAGGTTGTGTCGGGTTCAAGAGTGAAAGTGTTGAACACGCTTTGGTAAAGGTATCGATGAGAGGCCATGTAGGAGTACATGGTGGGTTGTTTCATTGAAGCCGCCCTAAGAACTGAGATCTGTGTTTGTGATCCATGAAACAGCTTATTACCACGCATTGGGCCCAAACCAATGGACCTCTCGGCTTCTTAACCACCCTTGTTCTCATCCGAGTTGCAAGTAGTTTCGTGTTTGTAGCATGTCAGGCCGCACGCAACACCGACCTTAGGGGTGGGTTGTGTTATGGCGGTAGGCACGCGGGTCTGTGTACCGAAAGCCCGCTTGGTATCTCGGGAACCCCACACATCGCTCGGGCTGTATGGGAAACCTCGCCGACTCCTCATGGATGGAACCCGAATAGGCGATAAACCCGACTCGGACTTGAGTGTTTAGGTAGGCTGTGTCCGACACCCACGCTGGGCTTCCGCTGAAGGTTGTTGAGTACATGCCGTAAAACGGCGGTAAGTGGTGAGAGCGCAGAAGAAGTACACCGCAGGGTTGATATGATCTATTCAATAGCCGTGTCCACGGAGAAGGACTTCTGGGTTACCTATATCAGTTCATAGACAAGTAAATGGATACTACTAAAAGCCTCAAGATAGTGTGAGTATCATGGATGGCCCTCTCGTGGGTTGACGAGAGAGGATCCTGTGGAGTATTGTGATGGTGATTAGTGGACTCATGTACGACAAATGCTTTTCAAGTGGTGTCACGAGGATAGCTTAGCCAAGAGTCAAAGCTGGCTTGTCAGAATAACTCCACCACCTTCTTGAGAATGTGCATGTATGATAGGATTCTGTAGAAGACTTGCCGAGTACCTCCGCACTCATGTTTGCTTAATTAATGTTTTTCGACGACAACACCGCCCCTCCGATGGGTTTTATGTAGACCTTGACATCGACGAGTGAACTAGCCACCTGTGTGGTGATCCAAGGCTTGTGAAGGGCCACAGAGATAGAAAGGCTTCAACAAGCTTTCTTTTCTTTTAGAGTCTGATTGACTAGTTTGCTTCCGCATGTGCTTGTATGTTTGTATGACTTGAGTGTTGGGTCATGTAACCCCTAACTGTATGGATATGTTATGTATGGCTCCTTGGAGCCTCTTAAATAAAGTACTTTGAGTTGTAGAGTTTTGTTGTGATGCCTTGTTGTATGTACTCATATCGGGCATATTATGTATGATTGAAATGCTTGGTATGAGGGATCCGACGAACTAGTTGTTTATCCTTGGCAGCCTCTCATATGGGGAAATGTAGTCTCGTGCTTCCGAGCGATAGTAGTCCGCCACAGCCCGGTTCACCGGAGTCCTCGCTAGCCCAAAGACTACTGCTTGGACACTTGACTGGCCGGCATGTGTTTCACTTCGCCTTATGTCTGTTCTTCGGGAAATGTCACGCGTGATATTCGAGTCCTGCCTAGCCTGCTACAGCCCGGGATACCGGAGTCCTCATAGCCCAAAGGTTACAGCCCGAATTCATATGTTGATGACCGACATGCTCGATGTGATTCATGTATGCCTGTCCCATGGGTTAGCGCCGCTTGGTTCACGACTAGCCATGTCGGCCCGGTTCTTGTCATGTGGATGCTAGCGACACTATCATATACGTGAGCCAAAAGGCGCAAACGGTCCCGGCCATGGTAAGGCGACACCTGGGAATACCGCATGTGAGGCCGCAAAGTGATATGAGGTGTTACCGCTAGGTCGATGTGACTTGAATCGGGTCCCACATAATGACTCTCAAAATAATCTAAGTGAAGCATGAGAGATCAAGTTTTTTAAAAAATCCACCACCGTGTTTCTAAAAGATCTAAGTGAAGCACTAGAGCAAAAATTATCACGCCGAAAAGATATAAGTGAAGCACTATGAGCAAAACTATCAAGCTCAAAAGATATAAGTGAAGCACATAGAGTATCCTAACAAATTCCAGATCATGTATGGCTCTCTCAAAAGGTGTGTACAACAAGGATGATTGTGATAGACTAACAAGCAAAGACACAAATAATACAAGACGCCCAAGCAAAACACATATCATGTTGGTGAATAAAATATATCTCCAAGTAAATTACCGATGGAAGTGGATTTAAAGAGGGATGCCTTCCGGCATCCCCAAGCTTTGACTTTTGGTGTCCTTGATTATCTTGGGGTGCCATGGCATCCCCAAGCTTAGGCTCTGCCACTCCTTGTTCCATAATCCATCAAAAGAATTCACCCAAAACTTGAAAACTTCACAACACAAAACTCAATAGAAATCTCGTGAGTCTGTTAGAGAAAGAAAACAAAAGACTACTTTAAGGTACTGTAATGAACTCATTCTTTATTTATATTGGTGTTAAACCTATTGTATTTGTTGGGGTTGGTGCATATATGCCAAGGGATGGCTTATCATGGTGGGGGCGTAGAACGTCAGCGGTGCCTCGAAACGGGATGAGGCGAGACATGCACGCCGGGCGGATCTTACCCAGCCTTCGTGGCTCTCCGAGGAGATAACACCCCATCGCTGCTCATGGGTCTCCGTGATGATCACTAAGGCAAAGCGAGTACAAGGTTGCTCCTTGAGCTGTATTCTAGAGGTAGGAGAGGGCAAGGCGCAGCTCTCTCCCCACTATATGATCTGGTCTAGGGCTAATGGATTCCAACCCCTTGCATGGGTGCCCTAGGGGTTTAGATAGGCCTGCCTCTGTGGGTACAATGGTAAACCGGCCGGGCGCGGTCCCAGCCTGCCTGCCTCAGTCGTCGCCTTTCTCCGCTGATCGCCGGGCCCGCTGATCGGCGGGCCCCGCCGACCGGCTCGGGCGCTGGATTTATGGTCCTTGTCCGCCATGCAAGGGTCTTGCCGGCCATGGATTACTATGGCCGTGTTTTAATGACGCCGCTTGGTCATGGGTTTATGGTAACAATGCCGCCATCAAGGGCGTATCACCGTGGCTATTCCCGCCTTGTCTTGATTAATGGGGCGTGGGGTCTGTGGGAGAGGCCGGCCGACCGGAGGCCGACTCCCATTGGGTCCGGTTTTAGCGCCTTGTTGCCTTTTCCATACTCCCGCCGCAGGTGGGACCCGCTGCCTGGTCGACAGACAGCCGCTGGGCGCTGGGTTCTGCCATGAGAGTCGATAACAGGGCATGGCATAAGGTTGCCACGGATGGAGATTCCCATCGGTACGGCGCGATCAGGCTATGCTTGCTTCGATAAACGGGGCGGGAGGGCCGCAGCGGCTGCCTCGTCCCGCCCATTATTGCGAGGACACGGAGTGGTTAGTCGCGGGTCGACTTCCATAGCCGCTTATTTGAAGTCGGCGGCCGGAGCCGGCTCATCTCAAGTCGCCCTGGGACTCGGCCTCGAGGCGCAGCTGGCACTGGTTGTCGCTGACTATCTAAGGCGGTTCATCGCCTTGAGGCCTTGAGGGGCGAGCCTGCCCCGATGCCTTGAATGGTCCCGGTCTCGTTAGCCTATCCGCGGCCCATTACTCCGACAGAGTCCCCGGTCGGTGAGGCGCCGAGGTTGGCGTGGTCGAGAAGCCTCAACAGCTTTTTCCTTCTTGTGGAGGATCCGGTCTCGCCCGCCGCCTTCCTCCGTTCGACCGGTCGGAGCCGGACTTGCAAAGGCTGCCTCGCCTTTAAAGAATTTGAAGGTCATGGGATCCAAGCGGCGGTTCGGTACGCTCGCGCGCCGGGCCACCGCAGAGACGCCACGGGCGCCACGCAGGTGAAGGTCTCGCCACCCACGCTGCGACGGGCAGGCCGTCAGCGGGCTCGCGATTATCGCGCCGCCAGCGAACGGATTCGCGGCGGCCGGGCGGACGGTTAGTTCCCACGCTGTTATCAAGCCGCAGAATCTGCGGGTGAATCGGGGCGGGGCCCATGCGCAAGCATCCCACGCCCGCCATCGGCTCCTCACCTTACGGGCAGGTAGGCGAGAGGAGGGGGACGGCAAGCACGCGCGCTCGCTTTCCCTCTCCCTCACCTCTCGCTTCTCCTCCTTCCTCTCAACGCCGTCACTGAACCTCACCGCCGCAGACGATGAGCTCTTCTCCGCCGCCGCCTCCCCCGCCAGGCGCCCGGCAGGGATTTGCTCCTGTGTGGACGACCACCACATCGAGATTCCGCGCGAAGACGCTGCTTGCCTCCCCGGCGCGAACTTGCTGCAGGCTCGCTGCACGGAGGGGGAAATATCACCGCACCGAGGGAAGGCGAAGGGTCATATTCTACTCGCACCTCATGCGCGCTGTCTGGGCTGCCGGGCGAGCGATTTTTCCGCCTCCTTCTTGAGTTCCATTCACTCCACCGCACTCACCTTACTCCAAACACGGTGGTGCCGCTGGCCGCTTTCTTTTTGTAGCGAGGGCTTCTCTGTTCTCCCCACCATCGAGCTGTGGGGGGAGTTCTTCTCCTCCAAGCTCGAGACGACGCCGCCGCATATCGCTCAATGCGGCGCCTTCATCGCGATGCGAGGTCGACCGCCGACAACCCGTTTCCCCCCATCCCACTGATCAAGTCGGTGAAGATGTGGCAACGGTCATATTTTTACGTGAAGAACGTCGCCCCAGGAGGGCGGCTGGGTCAACTTGCCGGATTACGGTTGGCTACTGGCCGGAGGCTTCCCAGCTGGTCTCATCGGGCCAGGACGCTGACTCCCGCTGGTGCCGCCACCCGCCTCGACCGAGTGATGACGCAATGGAGGGCTTGACTCGAGTCGACTTGTCACCGCTTTGTAGCGCCGAGTCATCCCACTCTAAGGTCACCTCATCCGATCACCAGATGAGCGATCACCGAGACCCGCGGCTTGATGTGCACCAAGGACATGCCCCACATGGAGGTGGCCAACATGGTCAACTACATCGCGAATCGCAATCTCATGGAGGATTGGCAGTTCGGCAAAGAGCCGACTGCAAGGCCAACCCCCACCTGTGGTAAGTCATTTTCTTCTTTTCGCAGGTACCGAATCCGCTTCTGATTTTTCCTTTGGTTTTTCTTGAGTCAATCCCTTATGCAGCCTCCGCGTCGGCGCCATGTGGTCAGCCTCATGAAGTTCGTCCCCGATCACAGAGAGCGACGTCGACGACCCTGACTTGGGGGCGGCGGCGATGGAGGCCGACGCCGAAGGCGGAAAGGGAGGAGCTAGCGACTTCAAGCCCTCGGCCACCTTTGTCGACTGGCCTGACAACGACGCCGAGGGGGAAGTCGCCCCATGCCACCAGCCGGGTTCGAGCTCCTCCGCCGGCTTGGGCAGGCAGAGCGGCGTGAAGAAACGCCGGGCCGGGTCGAGCTTGCTCGGCAGTCGGCCAAAGAAGTTCAAGGGGCGGCCACCACTGCTGGAGGAAGCGGTTATGGGCCAACCGCCTGCAAGGAGGTGAAGAAGCCGCCGCTGGTCTCTGCGTAAGTGCCCCTTTTCTGTCTTGTTTCTTTGGTGAACTTCGTCCAAACCTTTTTTCATTTCTTCCTCTCTTCAGGGCTCCCCTCACCTTCGAGAGAGTCGCCGCCCCCTCCATCATGGGGTCGACCGAGACGTCCGCCAACACTCGGCGGATTGACCCCGCCGCCGACCTCCGGGAGGCGACGGAGCAAAACGCACGGGAGAAGCGCGATGAGGAGGAGGCCGACCGCCTGGCAAAGGCGGAGGCCGAGAAGGCGGCAGCCCGCCTGTAAGAAGCCGGAGGAGGCCGGCTGCTGTCATGCCCAAAGAATGGGCCGAGGAGGCAGCGCCTGGGCCGGCGCCGCTGCTACTCCTGCTTGAACTCCGCCGCACCACTTCGGAGTTCGGGGCGACTGGGAAGCTGTGGGAGAACCCATTTTGGAGAAGGAGAGCGTGAGGCCTCCATGTTGGACATGGCTGATCCGCCATCGCCGCCTCGCCGCCATCCGGGAGCGAGAAGGGGAAGCAGCCGCCGATCCACCGTGCCACCGATCAAGATGAGGTCATGGCGGTTGCTCCTCCAAGTCGCCGCCGCTGCCGCCGTTTTGAGAAGGCGATTTCGCGCCACGCCCTTCGAGATCGGTGCCGCCAGCCGCCATTCTGCATAATCGAGGCGACGAAAAGCCGCGCTTCACCGGTGGGTACGGGAGGCGGTAACGCCCGCTGAACATCAAGGCCTCGACGCCCAGCGGTTACGAGTCAAGGCGACGCTTATCCACAATCGCACTAAGGCGCATCCGCGCCGCTAACAGCCATTAGGGTACGCTTTTCTTTGACTTTACTTTCTTGTTCTTTTCTTGGGGCGCCAAAAGCACTCCACTGGGTGTAGTCCCCAAGTTTCGGGTCGGCCGAAAGAAGCTGCTCGGAATCCTCCGCGAAGTTCCAAATATCTACTAATGAGATTCTTGTTGTAGGAGTACCACAACCTCCGCACACCGCTTTCAACCGCAACGCC
>JAHIAM010006056.1:0-27329 GCA_021605205.1 Aegilops longissima | reverse complement strand
TGGTAGATCTCTTGTGTCTTGGTCTTCCAAGAAACAAAACTCGGTATCCTTATCCACCGCTGAAGCGAAATACATTGTCGCTGGTTCATGTTGTGCTCAATTACTTTGGATGACCAAAACTCTTAAAGATTATGGGATATATGTGAAACATGTTCCATTACTTTGTGACAATGAAAGTGCTATCAAGATTGCTCACAATCCCGTGCAACACTCTCGAACTAAGCATATTGAAGTTCTTCATCATTTCATTCGAGATCACGTTGCTAAGGGTGACATTAATCTTAAGAATGTTCGCACCGAAAAGCAATTAGCGGATATATTCACTAAACCACTTGATGAGAAAGTTTTTGCAGGTTAAGAGGTGAAATGAACATCATTGATGCTTCAAACTTGGAGTAGGAACTCCATTGGATACGTGCAAGACTTGATCTTATGACTAATCCTTGATATTTCTCTTATGATGATTATCTTATGTCCTGGATATATTTGCATCTTGCATGTTATCTAACTTTTGTAGGTACTTGGATGAATCTAAGTCTATGAGATCGCAACTCACTCACATCTTGAGCAATCTCTACATCACCAAGTCTATACACAATGGTGGTTGAAGACAAGGAAGCACGAAACCATTCAAACATATCCTTTGATAAATTCTATGTTGAGTTTCATGATTGTCATTTTGGATACACAAGTGCTCTTCCTTGCGAAAACTAACCCATGTAGGTAGATGAACTCAAATTCCAAGTGCTGCTCCCAACTCTTGATGAGCTACATCAACCTTGAGCAACCCACACAAGTTCAACTACATGATCACGATCAACACCACCACCCAAGGTATGTTATTCCATCTTAGAGAAGCTTTACTCCAAGTCATGAGTCAAAGCAACTCGACAAGATGTGAATACATCAAGATGCTTAAACAAAAAATGGCAACCCCATTTTTGAGCTTAAACGATGAGTATGACCTATGATCAAGTGATCTCACTTGACTCCTAAGTCAATATACTCTAACATAGGTGACTTTGTCGCCTACCATCTCTAGATGAAGTTTTCTTGTGTTCTTTTCTATGCCCTTGCATTTGTCTCATGCATATTTGTTTCCCCTTTCTCAAAAAAAACTTCATCTAGATTTCCTTTCTTTTCTTTTCTTTTCTATTTGTTCTGCATTCCCTGCATCCAATTCATTGCAAATCTTTCAGTTAATTCCTTGCAAATCCTTGTGAGATCATACTTGTCTAGTGAGCTGAGGTGACAAGTGCTTTTCTCTGTGATGAACTCGGTCACACCGGTTTCTTGTTCTCGGTCTAACCGAAGTTTTTCGGTGCAACCGAAGCATACAACTCGGTGCCACCGATTTCACTACAGGAAAAACATCTTGCCATTTATTCCTGCTTTACTCTTGATCCAGCTCCACTCAATGAATCTTGTACTCTACAAGCATCACATTTACCTTAGTGCTTTGTGCTGTGACTCAAGGACCAAACCCATTCACGACAAATTCTAGAAGACCCTTCTTGGAAATTGATGTCAAAGGGGGAGAGAGAGAGATCACATCAAAGCTTAATCATATCTCTAGGGGAGAGAATACTCACATCTCTAGGGGGAGGGAATACTCAAGGAAAGAGTAATCTTCAAGGATCCCAGATGCTTGGTGTTCAAGAGGAGAAATGCCACATGTCTTCTTGAGGGGAAAGACATGTTCATATGTGCTTATTTGCATTAGCTCTGTTCATTTGTTTCTTTGAGCTCTGATTTTCTGTTCCCTATCTTCTCCCAGTATCCCATGCTAGATTCAGGGGGAGCAAGACATCTAAGGGAACGAAATTTCTTAAATTCATTGCACATCTTTACCTTTGGGGACATGTCAACATCTATTGTGGTACTTAGTACTCACTCTACATGTCATCCCAGTCTTGGTACTCTTGTGGTTTCTTTCTGTCTGCTCTGGCTAGTAGGTGCATCTGTGTTATCTAACCTTATTTTCACAGGTTCATTCCATCCTAAGCCAACTCAAGACCACAATGTAAGTATATGCATCACAATCATGTGTATGAGGAATTCTTGCTGATGTACATATTGTTTGCAAGAAGGACTCATGAGCATGAAGGTACATTTCCCACATTCACATCTTTTGCTCTGATGCATATAGCCAAGATACATGTAACACATTGCCTACTCTATCATGGTTATGCTCTCACGTGCTTCTATATTCCATATTCACATGATTGCATACATGTAGGGGGAGCCTATGCATGTTACATGTCTTTCCAAAGCTTTACTTGCTATTCTCTATATCTTTATCTAAAGCTTTGATGTATGTTGCCATCAATTACCAAAAAGGGGGAGACTGAAAGCACAAGTTCTCCCTGGGTGATTTTGGTAATTAATGTCAACATATCTCTTGTTGTACTAACACTTTTACCTAGTATGTTTCAGACAAGTTCAACAAATTAAGTGGCATGGACTAAAGGATGTGGAACCCCTTCAAGATGCTAAGGACAAAGGATTGGCTCAAGCTTCAAGTACAAGACTCTACATTTTATATTTAGTAATCCAAGATCACATTGAGTCTATAGGAAAAGCCAATACTATCAAGAGGGGATGAGGTGTTGCTTAATGGATTGCTTGCTCAAAGTGCTTAGTGATATGCTCCAAAACCCTCTACTACTTTCTCACATCCACATATGTCCTAAACCAAAGGTCTAACTCGGCCCCACCGATTCTTTCTATCCGGAGCCACCGAGTTCAGATGTCATAGCCACTGCCACAAACCCTAGGCAAATCGGTCTCACCGATAGGGATCTCGGTCTTACCGAGATGGGATTGTAATCTCTCTGTGTATGTCTGAGGGAGTTCCAGACTAGGGGGTGTCCGGATAGCCGAACTATCATCATCGGCCGGACTCCAAGACTATGAAGATAGAAGATTGAAGACTTCGTCCCGTGTCCGGATGGGGCTTTCCTTGGCGTGGAAGGCAAGCTTGGCGATACGGATATGTAGATCTCCTACCTTTGTAACCGACTTTGTGTAACCCTAGCCCTCTCCGGTGCCTATATAAACCGGATGGCTGTAGTCCATAGGACGAACAACAATCATACCATAGGCTAGCTTCTAGGGTTTAGCCTCTTTGATCTCGTGGTAGATCCACTCTTGTAACACACATCATCAATATTAATCAAGCAGGACGTAGGGTTTTACCTCCATCAAGAGGGCCCGAACCTGGGTAAAACATCGTGTCCCTTGTCTCCTGTTACCATCCGCCTAGACGCACAGTTCAGGACCCCCTACCCGAGATCCGTCTGTTTTGACACCGACAATGGTGCTTTCATTGAGAGTTCCTCTGTGTCGTCACCATCAGGAAGGATGCCTTTTCCCGTCTTTAAAGACGGCGCCGTCGTCAAGGGAGCTTTGGCCGCCAGCCAGACTATCCGGCTAGGCGGTTTTCTCATGACCGCCTGTTCGGCCACCGCCCCGACAATGACCTCTCAAGTCATTAAAAGCGATCTTCACGTCAGCTCGGAATTCGCCGAGCAGCTAGATCCGATTGAGCTCTCCTCCGTAAACGAGCTCTTGGATCGCATCACCGCCCTGGGAGTCGCTACCGACTACGATCAGATTGGGCTTAAAACCGATCTGAGAGAAATTAACTCTCCCAAGGTTACCCACCACGTTGTCGTGATAGAGGAACAATGTGGCGACTCTTCTTCTATGTTAAAATCCAACTATGTCTGGATCCCGGATCCCTCCATGCCGGATTCCCGCGGAGGGACGGACGCTAATCAAATACTGAACCTAAAGTCAGGCATCGGACCAGATTTGTTGGAAAGCGCTCAACAAACCAAGCTTCCGAATCCGGAAGCTTCTTGGCCTTTGAGCCTCAGACCGGGCGGGGTTCCGAACTTAATTCCACCCGCCCACCCAAACATAAGCGATCTATCTCAAATACGGCAAGAGCCCGATGAAACAGTACATCATTACTGGGCCAGATTCCTCCTGGTTATGAACAAGATAAAGGACTGCCGTGAAGAAAGCGCGATTTCAATCTTCTGCAACAATTGCACGGACAAGGGAATCATAAATGCCATCAGTCGTCGCGAAGTTTCACGCCTCACCGACCTAGCGACCATCGTACAAAAATACTGCACGATGGAGAGTGCCTGGAAAACCGAAACTAGGTTTTGGGACAATCCGGCCCTGAATACAAACCCAGTCCGAAATAAAAGGGTGCTTCATACTCAAGCACCTGGGTTAAAAACCAAAAAGCAAAAACCCCCTAAGGGGTACGAAACCGTTAGGCTGGCTTGGGGGCTGGCGTCGTCCTGACGTCCCCAACTAGAGACACAATCCAATACGTACTTCAAATAATGTACATGGACTCCAACAACGCAGCTGAATACGAGGCCCTTCTACATGGCCTCCGGATGGCAATCTCCATGGGCATTCAACGCCTAGAGGTGCGCGGGGATTCAAACCTCGCAATATCCCAAGTAAATGGAGACTTTGACGCCAAAGATCCAAAAATGGCAGCTTACCGCAACGCCGTCCTAAAAATGTCAGCTCCGTTCGAAGGACTCGAATTCCACCATGTAGCCCGGATAATAACCAGCAGCAGACGTGTTAGCACGCATCGGCGCTAAACGAGGCGCCGTCCTCCAAACATCTTCCCGAACGGCTCTTTAAGCCATCCAGATTATGGGAAGAGGAGTCCGGAAATAATAATCCGGAGCCACCTGCATCACCTAACTCGCACCATTCTCGACACAATCGGCGGCTCAGCCAATGAAATAACACCTTCAGCTCATGAAATAATGGCAGTAATTGCTCGTGGATGAACCATTCCTAGCCTCGCTTAATGCGGCAGGAACTTCCCGAAGACCAAAATGAGGCCCGCTGCATAGTTCGGCGATCTAAAGCCTACAAGGTCCATGAGGGAGAACTTTATAAGAAAAGCACAACCGGAGTCCTTCAAAGGTGTATCTCCGAAGAGGAAGGGCGAAATCTCCTGGCTGAAATTCATGCCGGACTCGGCGGGCACCACGCTGCAGCCCGGGCCCTTGTAGGCAAGGCCTTCCGTACAGGATTTTATAGGCCGACAGCCCGGGCAGATGCTCAGGACTTAGTCCAACGATGCGTCGGTTGCCAGCTCTTTGCTAATCAGAGCCACATGCCACCCACCACCCTCAAAACTATACCCATTACCTGGCCGTTCGCGGTCTGGGGGCTTGACATGGTTGGACCCCTTAAAGGAGGAACCCACAAGCAGAAATACTTATTGGTCATGGTGGACAAATTCACCAAATGGATTGAGGCCAAGCCGGTTAAAACGGCAGAATCCGGACCGGTGATAGACTTCATATCCGGGGTAGTACCCCATTTTGGCGTCCCCCACAGCATCATCACTGATAATGGCATGAACTTCACGGCCGACGAGGTTAAACTCTGGTGCAAAAACATGGGCATCAAGCTCGATTACGCTTCAGTCTATCACCCCCAAACTAACGGTCAAGTCGAGCGACCAAATGGTCTAATCATGAGCGGCATCAAACCCAGACTAGTGCGGTCCTCAAGGAATCTAACACGCCTTTGGGTAGAGGAGCTCGACTCAGACTGGGGCTGCGGACCACGCCAAACCGAACTCATGGATTCACACCATTTTTCATGGTATATGGCGCAGAGGCAGTTCGGCCCTGCGATATAATTCATGACTCACCTTGTGTGCGCATGTACGAAGAAAGAGAAGCCGAGTTGGATCGGCAGGACAGTTTGGACGCCTTAGAGGAGGAGCGGACGTGGCAAAGGCTCGTTCGCATTTTATCAACAGCAGGCTCAAGATATCAAAGCGAGAAGTACGGGCCAAAACTTACAATGTTGGCGAACTTGTTCTACGCCTGCCGGACAAGAAAAAGGACAAACTTAAGCCCAAGTGGGAAGGTCCTTCATCATCGACCAAGTCCTGACCGGCGGAGCATACCGCCCACGTAACGATCGACAACCGACTCGAGCCGAACCCATGGAACGCAGCCCGCCTCCGAAGATTCTACGCCCTAACGCCGGACTCCGAGTTCGCCTCACTCCCCGCCCACCTTTTTATATTTTTTACTGTCTCTTGTCCCCCTCCTTCTTCCCACCTTTTTTTCAATACCTTTTATAGGCTGATTTGCGCTTTGTTCGCACACACTCGATGTGCTCCTGGCACTCATTATACCTGGGGGCTTCTTCAACAGAAGCTTATTCATACGGGCTTCATGCCCAATACATGTGTCATACTTCCGCATGTACCTTTTATTCACCATTGTATGCATCGATATGACTTAAGTTTTGGCCAAGCTGGGTTGCCTAGCTCCTGTGCTTACCTGTAACACCCCGGAAGTAACTTTCCATATTTGTAACTCCAACTCTTGCCATTTTCGGCATTGTGATATGATATTCCCTCCGTGGTTGGGTTTTTCTTATTTTTGCATTTTGTCCATGTCATGCATTTTATATCATGTCATCATGTGCATCGCATTTGCATACGTGTTCGTCTCATAATTCCGAGCATTTTTCCCGTTGTCCGTTTTGCAATCCCAACTCCTATCTCCCCGGCGCCCTTTTACGCTTTTTCCGTGAGCGGTAATAAACCTTCTCGAATGGACCGAGGTTTGTCATGTGGCCTTGGTATACCACCCGTAGACCACCGGTCAAGTTTCGGTCATTTGGAGCTCGCTTTGGTACTCCAACGGTTAACCGCACTCTCGCAAAGGCCTCTTTTGAGTTGCAGCCCAACACCCTTCAAAATAGTCCAATAACCCATCTAAGTCACTTCCATGCTCTCCGTCGTTCGATCACGATCGTGTGGCGAAAACTACACCTCATTTGGACTCTCCTAGCTCCTCTATGCCTATTTAAGCAACCCCATTCCAAATCCGGTCTAACCCTAGCCTTCCCCTACCTCGCGCCGGACGAAACCCCACGCCGTCCGGACACGTCCGCCCACCACGCCACCACCGCCCGGCGAACCAGGGCACGCCACGTGGCGCCCGCCACACACCGCCCGGCCCGCCGAGCCCAGGCCGCCCCCATGACCCGTTGCCGCGCGCCTCCCGGCCCATGACTCACAGACTCCTCCGCCGCCTCGCCGCCCGCCGGCCCCGCCGCCCGCCCTCGCCCGCCAGCGCTGTCGCCGTCTCCGGCCGCCACCAAGCCCGCCTCGCCTCGTCGCCACACGGTGCCCTCGCCGCGCGGCCCCCGCCTCCTCTCCCTCGTCGGCGCGCCCCGCCGCTCCGGCCACCGGTGCCCTCGCCGGACCGGCCACCGGAGGAGCCGCGCCGCACCACCGCCCTCGATCGGATCCGGCCCGATCCCGATCTATCTCCCGTTGACTTCCTCCCCCCCTCTATTTTCATCTAAGTTTTTATTCCGTTGTTTATTTCCTGGCATTTTCGACGCAGCATATCTTTGCACCCGTAGCTCCGTTTTGCGCGTATAATATATCAAAATGTTCGCCCCGAAGAGTAGATCAATTCATCTCATTGCATCATTTTCATTTGAGCTAACCTTGATGCCCGAAATGCTGTTGGAAGAGGGCTATGTGATGTTAGTTTCTGTTTCTTAACAGAACATGCACTTCTGTTATTTTGCTATGATTGATGTGTGCACCCTATGAATTTGAGTCCTACATGTGTTTTGTAATATGCCATGCCATCTTTCCAGGGGTGTATGCCATGTATTTTTGTGATCTATGTGGTGACTAGCACAAGCATGCAAAGTAGGTGTCCTGATGTTGCTGTTTTCAGCCCTGTTTAGCTGATATTTTGTTGCCATGTTAACTTGATGCTACCGAGAGATCTATGCATATTTTGAGATACTTCAGTAAGGATGTTTTGTTCTACATGTATTGCTCTATCCATCCATGCCTTTGTTTAGAATTATGGAGTGCCATAGCTTGAGTCAATCAAGCTCTACTTTTGCTATCAAATGTTTCCTGGCAGACTGTTTACATGTTATTCAATTTTGCCAAGGTTGTTGTGGTTGATACATGTATGCTATGATGTTGCTCTTGCAATGTATATCTTCTATGCCATGTCTTCTTGATGTATGTATGCTTAGTTTGTCATGTAATGCTCTGTAGTGAGTGCTTCGAGCTCTTAAACATGCCTACTTGTTATCAGTTTTTGACATGCCATGTTGCTGAATCATTAACTAAACTTGCGATATTGACATGGGTGTTACTATATTTTCTGATCCTTTTTGGCTTATGGTCAGTAAGGGACTTTTGTTCTATGCTTTGAGTAGATTCATGCCATGCCATGTTTTGCTATTATAAGTTCCTGTAGCATGTAGTTTTCTTGCTCTGAACATTGCTACCGATGCTGTTTTTGCCATGTCCAAATGATATTTTGTGCACTTTTGCCATGCTTGTTTGAACCTGTTATGATGTGAACTAGCCGTAGCTCAGTGTTCATCTTTTGTCAAGCATCTTGTGTATATCACTGCCATATACATTGTTGGTACGTTTGGGTGCAGTAGCTTAATTTATTGTTGCTTGCTAAGTGGTATCATGCTGTTAATGGCAGATTTGTGCCATTCTTGTTTTGCTTGTCATTTGCAAACCGTGCATCCGATTCCGGTGATCTTTATATCGATTTCAACCGAAATCATCTCATCTTTCCAGTGGCATACTTGGTTTGCCAAGTTGATGCCTGGTTCATCATTTTCCTTCCGGAGCGCGCATACGCATTGCATATCACATCTCGCATATCATGTCAAGTTTTGCATCATGTTGATTGTGCATTGCACCGTGATTTATTGTGGTTCCTTTGTTTGTGTTCTTGCTTTGGGTAGAGCCGGTAGACGAGTACGTGAACGAGGAACCTGTTGAGAACGCTTACGAGGATCAAGCTTTCGACAACTCTGAGAACATTGCAGGCAAGATGACCATACCCTCGAAATCACTTCTATCTTTGCTATGCTAGTTGCTCACTCTTTTGCTATGCCTATGCTGCGATGCCTATCACTTGCTTATCATGCCACCCATATTGCCATGTCAGCCCCTAACCATCCTTTCCTAGCAAACCATTGTTTGGCTATGTTACCGCCTTGCTCAGCCCTCTTATAGCGTTGCTAGTTGCAGGTGAAGATGAAGTTTGTTCCTTGTTGGAACATGGAGATGTTGTTCCTTGTTGGAACATGTTTACTTGTTGGGGATATCACAATATATATCTGCTATAATTAATGCATCTATATACTTGGTAAAGGGTGGAAGGCTCGGCCTTATGCCCGGTGTTTTGTTCCACTCTTGCCACCCTAGTTTCCGTCATACCGTGTTATGTTCCTTGATTTTATGCTCTTCCACGGTTGGGTGATTTATGGGACCCCTTGACAGTTCGCTTTGAATAAGACTCGTCCAAAGAAGGCCCAACATTGGTTTTACCATTTGCCACCTAAGCCTTTTCCCCGGGTTTTCGCGAGCCCGAGGGTCATCTTTATTTAACCCCGGGCCAATGCTCCTCGAGCGTTGGTCCAAACTAGAGCCACTTGCGGTGCCACCACGAGGCAACTTGGGGCATCTTCGTTGCCGTCGTAGTGTTCATCCGGATGTGCCACGAGAACGAGATATGTGCAGCTCCTATCGGGATTTGTCGGCACAATCGGGCGGCTTTGCTGGTCTTTTTTATTGCTGTCGAAATGTCTTGTAGTCCGGATTCCGAGATTGATCGGGTCTTCCCGTAGAAGGAATATCCTTCGCTGACCGTGAGAGCTTATAATGGGCTAAGTTGGGACACCTGCAGGGTATTATCTTTCAAAGCCGTGCCCGCGTTTATGAGGCAGATGGGAATTTGTTAATGTCCGTTGTAGAAAACCCGTTGACCTCAATTAAAATACACATCAACGCGTGTGTAACCGTGATGGTCTCTTCTCGGCGGAGTCCGGAAGTGAACACGTGTTGGAGTAATGTTTGACGTAAGTAGTTCAGATCACTTCTTGATCGCTACTAGCTTCACGACCGTGCTTTGCTCCTCTTCTCGCTCTCTTTTGCGAATGTAGCCACCATATATGCTAGTCGCTTGCTGCAGCTCCACTTTACAACTCTGTCCTTCCTATAAGCTTAAATAGTCTTGATCTCGCGGGTGTGAGATTGCTGAGTCCCGTGACTCACAGATTCTACCAAAACAGTTGCAGTGCCGACGATGCGGTCAGGTGACGAACCGAGCTCAAGTGGGAGTTCGACGAGGAACGTGGTCGTTATTATGTGTCTTTTCCTGATGATCAGTAGTGGAGCCCAGCTTGGGACGCCGGGGTCGGTGTAGCATTTGGGGTATCTTCTTCTATTTTGGTTCCGTGAGTCGGACCTTGAGTGTACTCAATGATGGATGTTTATTAATGTATTGTGTGAAGTGGCATTGTAAGCCAACTATGTATCTCTTTCCTTATGTATTACATGGGTTGTGTGAAGATTACCTCACTTGCGACATTGCTTTCAATGCGGTTATGCCTCTAAGTCGTGCCTCGACATGTGGGAGATATAGCCGCATCGAGGCGCTACAAGTTGGTAATCGAGCCTTCCCGACTTAGGAGCCCCCTACTTGATTGTTTGTCATGCGTTGTTGAGTCTAGAATGGAAAATGTTTTGAGTCTTAGGATTATATATATCGGAGAGTAGGATTCTTTTTACTCCCCAGTCCCTTCGTCGCTCTATGAGGTCTCCTGACGTAGAAGTTTTGACTCTCCTCTCCTCAAATTTCACTAAAAAAAATTTTAGGATCACGCAGGTTTCTTGGAATCGTTCCGATGGTTTTGTGACGAGCACATTGTTCTTGGTGCCTCCTGACATTTAGGGGTTGTGGTAGTGTCCCGGGGAGTTGAGCTCCGAGGTGTTGTCGTCACAATTTTATCGTTGCGATTCTCGAATACCTGAGTTTTACCGACATCGAAATATCTTTTGTGCAGTTGTTGGTGAGATAACCCGATAACCCAAAGATCGGGCGAGCTCGGAGTATTGCCATGACTCGTATAACGGATGCTTTTCGAAGGTCGAGGTACACGATTTCCGAAGGTTTCTTGGTTATGTGTTGACGGATGGATACAGCTGGATCTAGGTATTGTTGGTTTGGGTGATATATTTTGTGACCCCTGTATCCCCAACACCAGATTGCATAACCAGAAAGTTTCGGGAGTTTATAGGTGGGATTCAAGTAGCTCCTAGCATTTCTTCCCGCAGATATTTGGTTCGTGATTGGGTAATCCTTAACACTTATTTGTTCCAGTCGTACCTTGTATTTTTTTCTTCAACCCTTAATCAAGTGGCTTCTCACCTTAATGGACGTGTGATGTTAACTTTGGAATTCATTCGTTCATTCTTGTTCGAATGTTTATTGTGAAGACTATATGTTGCAATTTCTATCCGTTGATTTCAACTTGACTATTTGTCTATCAAAGGACTAACGGATGTCACCCTCTTCAGATGGCTCCGCCAACGCCTCGAATCCGGATCGTGATGATGGGAATCGGTCGAACCTCCACCTCCACCTCCGCCTCCGGAGGCTGGCAAGCTATCATGGCAGACACCAATGCCAATGCTCAGATGATTTTGCAGCTCTTGCAAGAACGTACTCAAGGGCAAGGCAGTCAAGGAAATCAAGGTCAAGGCAACAACCAGCCGCACTTTGCTACTCTCAGCCAGTTCCTCGCTAATCAGCCGAAGTCTTTCAGTTTCTGTGTCGAGGCTACAGACGCTGACGATTGGCTAGTGGACATCTGCAAGCATTTTGAATGTAGCAATGTCGACACGAGGACTTTGTCAAGTTTGCATCGCTTCAACTCAAGGACCAAGCTGCTGAGTGGTACCAAAGAATACAAAGATTCCAGAGGAGGTCGTGTCATTACAGGATGAGTTCCGCCGAGATTTCAGAGCTCACCACATTCGAAAAGTGTTGTTGAGAGCAAGCGTGAGGAGTTCCGCAATCTCAAGCAAGGCAACATGTCCGTCTATCAATACAATATCCAATTCGAAACTCGCTTCGCTTTGCTAAGCAAGACGTCCACGATGAAAAGAGTATGATCTATCAATTCAGAGGTGGTCTCGAGAGAAGATCTGCAATTAGCTCTTGTGCTTTTGAGCCGAAAAGTATGATGAATTCTACAACATGACATCAAGCAAGAAGCTGCCCAGCTCAAATGTGAGGCTTCTAAGAAGAGAATCGGGGATGCAGTTCAGTCTTCTTCTTCCTCTCAAGTGGCAGCTAAGCAGCAGAAGTTCTACCTTCCAAATCCTCCGCTTTGTCGGCCTTATCGCCAGAAGAACTCAGGTGGCCGTGGATCTTCCCACCCACCCAACCCAAAGCTATCGTAACAAGTCTAATTCTCAAGCTCCAAGGTCAAGTGCTCCTTACCACCGTCCGCTCTCGAGGTGACTTGCAACAAGTGTCGTGAGAAAGGTCACTATGCTAACAAGTGCTTCAACCAAAGGCGCCTTCCGCCTCCTCCTCCCGTGAAATCTTCCAAAGAATGCAAAGGTCAAGCATAATCCAAAGCATGCCAAGGTCAATATGATGAATGCAGCTCAAGCAGAGAAATCTTCCGATGTGATAATGGGTAATCTCTCGCTTAATGATATTCCCGCAAAAGTCTTATTTGATACTTGGTGCATCGCTTTCTTTCATTTCGAGACCTTTTGTTGCCAAGCATGAGTTTATGACGGAAAAGATTCCTATTCCGTTGAAGATTGTGTCCCCGGTAAGCAAATGACATCTAATGTTTGCGTCCCGGATGTTTCTATCAAGATGGGCGATTATAGATTTCTGCTAAACCAATTGTTCTTGGTGACTCGGATATTGATCTTATTCTTGGGATGGATCGGCTTTATCAAAGACAAAGCTCAGCTTGATTGTGCTGCCGTGGAAATTCAATTGACTCACTCTTCTAATGATGTGATCATCTATGCCGCCGTGATGAAACCATTCGTTTGTTTTCTCTCAATGAGAAGGGCGAATTGATGCCATCTCTCGATTCCAAATTTGTGAGTAACAAGATGTCTTTCCGTAAGATCTTCCGGTATGCCTCCTCATCGGCGCTTGAGTTCGTTATCGATCTTGAGCCGCATCGAACCCGCTTTGCAAGCGCCCATACAAGCTTGGACCTGATGAGCTGAAGGAATTGAAGAAGCAGCTCGATGAACAAGAGCGTCTGGTTTGATCGCATCGAGTTCATCTCCTTGGGGTTGTGGTGTTCTTTTGTCCGGAAGAAGGATGGCACGGACCGACTTTGCGCCGATTACCGCCCATTGAATAAGAAGACAATCAAGAACAAGTATCCACTTCCCAACATCAATGAGATTTCGAGAAACTCAAAGGTGCTAAAGTGTTCTCCAAGCTTGACCTTCGTATGGGTTATCATCGATTCGCATTCGTGAACAAGATATTCCCAAGACAGCATTCGAACAAGCTTTGGTTCTTATGAATATACTTGTCATGTCTTTCGCCTCGTCAATGCTCCTCCAACATTCTCTCGGATGATGAATTTCATCTTCAACCCCTACACCAATGAATTCGTCTTGGTCTATCTTGATGATATTTTGGTCTTCTCCAAGAATAAGAAGGATCATGCCAAACATTTGCGATTGGTGCTAGACAAGCTCAGAGAGTATCAATTCTATGCGAAGTTCTCAAAATGTGAATTTTGGCTTGATGAAGTGCTTTATCTTGGTCATATCATCTCCGCCAAGGGCATCGCTGTTAATCCCGAGAAGGTGTCCGCAGTTGTGAATTGGGAACCTCCTCAGAATGTCAAGCAGCTCCGCAGTTTTCTCGGTCTTGCAAGCTATTGCCGAAGATTCGTTGAGAATTTCTCCAAGATTGCAAAGCCTCTTTCCAACCTCCTCCAGAAGCATGTGAAGTATGTCTGGTCTCCTGAGTGTGACGTTGCTTTCAATACCCTCAAAGAGAAACTCGTCACAGCTCCTGTCTTGACTCCTCCTGATGAATCCAAGCCATTCGAAGTTTTCTGTGATGCTTCTCTTCAAGGTCTCGGTGCCGTGTTAATGCAAGAGAAGAGAGTTGTGGCTTATACCTCTCGCCAGTTGAAGCCCAACGAAAAGAACTACCCCACTCACGATCTTGAGTTGGCGGCAGTTGTCCATGCTTTGATAACATGGAGACATCTCTTGTTGGGAAGGAAAGTGGACATTTTCACCGATCACAAGAGTCTCAAGTATATCTTCACTCAACCCAACCTCAACCTCAGGCAGACTCGATGGGTCGAAATGATTCAAGAGTACAACCCAAGTATTGAATATACTCCGGCAAGGCCAATGTCATTGCAGATGCTTTGAGCAGGAAGGCTTACTGCAACAGTTTAATCCTCAAGCCCTTCCAACCGGATCTCTGTGAAGCTTTCCGCAAGCTGAATCTTCAAGTTGTTCCTCAAGGCTTTCTTGCCAACCTCATAGTCTCTCCTACTTTGGAAGATCAGATTCGTGAGGCTCAACTTCTGGATACCATGGTGAAAAAGGTGAAACGTGGTATCGACAAGGGCATTTCCAAGTACAAGTGCTTCCACATTGATGACAAAGATACTCTTTTCTTTGAGGACCGGATTGTGGTTCCTAAGGGTGATCTGAGAAAAGTCATTATGAATGAGGCACACAATTCGCTTCTATCCATTCATCCTGGAAGTACGAAGATGTACCAGGACCTCAAGCAGTCATATTGGTGGACTCGAATGAAGCGAGAAATTGCTCAATTCGTGAATGAGTGTGATGTCTGCAGAAGAGTGAAAGCAGAACACCAACGACCAGCTGGTCTCCTCCAACCTCTTGCTATTCCAGAATGGAAGTTTGATCATATCGAGATGGACTTCGTGACTGGTTTTCCAAAGTCCAAGCATGGAAATGATGCTATCTTCGTTGTCATTGACAAGCTTACTAAAGTGGCTCATTTTCTTCCTATCAAAGAATCTATCACAACAGCTCAGTTGGCGAGCTATACACCTCCGTGATTGTCTCCTTGCACGGCATTCCACAAGTGATCTCTTCGCACCGTGGCAGCATCTTTACCTCCAAGTTTTGGGATTCTTTTCGAAGGCCATGGGCACCAACATTCGCTTTCAAAGACAGCTTTCCATCCTCAAACAAGTGGCCAAGTCGAGCGAGTAAATCAAATCCTTGAAGATATGCTCGGGGCTTGTGTCATTTCTTTCGTATGAAGTGGGAAGATTGTCTTCCATATGCCGAAGTTCTCCTACAACAACAGCTTCCAAGCGAGTTCGGCAAGGCCCCATTCGAAATTCTCTATGGCGTAAAGTGTCGTACTCCTCTCAATTGGTCTCGAGACAGTGAACGCCAACTTCTTGGCAATGACTTGATCACGTAGCGAAGAAATGTGCAAAGTCATTCGTGAGAATCTCAAAGCCGCATAATCGCGCGGAAGAGCTATTATGATGATAAGCACCGTGATGTGGCTTTTGAAATCGGAGACCATGTCTACCTCCACGTCTCTCCAATGAAAGGCACTCGTCGCTTCGGTATCAAAGGGAAGCTTGCCCCTAGATACGTGGGTCCTTTCAAGATCATTGGCAAAAGAGGCGATCTCGCCTATCAACTTGAGCTCCCATCCAACTTCGCAAATGTGCACGATGTGTTCCACGTGTCACAGCTTCGCAAGTGCTTCAAGACTCCTGAACACACTATCAACTTCGAAGAAATTGACCTTCAAGAAGATCTGTCTTATCATGAGCACCCCGTTGCTATTCTTGAAGAAACCGAGCGCAAGACTCGCAACAAGTCAATCAAATTCCTGAAAGTGAAGTGGTCACACCATTCCGACCGTGAAGCCACCTGGGAGCGCGAGGATCACCTCCGCTCCAAATATCCGAGTTCTTTCAGTCCTAGATCTCGGACGAGATCCTCTTGTAGTGGTGGAGTGTTGTAACACCCGGAAGTAACTTTCCATATTTGTAACTCCAACTCTTGCCATTTTCGCATTGTGATATGATATTCCTCCGTGGTTGGGTTTTCTTCTTTTGCATTTTGTCCATGTCATGCATTTTATATCATGTCATCATGTGCATCGATTTGCATACGTGTTCGCCTCATGATTCCGAGCATTTTTCCGTTGTCCGCTTTTGCAATCCGCACTCCTATCTCCCCGGCGCCCCTTTTACGCTTTTTCGTGGCGGTACTAAACCTTCTCGGAATGGACCGAGGTTTGTCATGTGGCCTTGGTATACCACCCGTAGACCACCGGTCAAGTTTCGGTCATTTGGAGCTCGTTTGGTACTCCAACGGTTAACCGCACTCTCGCAAAGGCCTCTTCTGAGTTGCAGCCCAACACCCTTCAAAATAGTCCAATAACCCATCTAAGTCACTTCCATGCTCTCCGTCGCTCGATCACGATCGTGTGGTAAAACTACACCTCATTTGGACTCTCCTAGCTCCTCTATGCCTATTTAAGCAACCCCCATTCCAAATCCGGGTCTAACCTTAGCTTTCCCCTACGTCGCGCCGGACGAAACCCCGCGCCGTCCGGACACGTCCGCCCCATCACACACACAGAGACGGCGAACCAGGGCACGCCACGTGGCGCTTCCACCACATGCCCGCCTCGCCAGGCCGAGCTCATGCGGCGCGCCCCATGACGTCTGCTGCTGCGCTCTCGGCCTCAAGGCCCACAGACCTCCTCCGCCGCCTCGCCGCCCGGCCGGCGGCGCCGTCGCCGCCTCCGGCCACCACCGCAGCCGCCTCGCTCGGCCATGCCGGTGCCCTCGCGCCTGCCCCGCCTCCTCTCCCTCGTCGGCGCGCCCCCTCCCGGCCACGGTGCCCTCGCCGGACCCGGCCACCGGAGGAGCCGCGCCGCGCCGCCGCCCTCGATCGGATCCGGCCCGATCCCGATCTATCTCCCGTTGACTTACTCCCCCCCTCTATTTTCATCTAAGCTTTTATTCCGTTGTTTATTTCCTGGCATTTTCAACGCAGCATATCTTTGCACCCGTAGCTCCGTTTTGCGCGTATAATATATCAAAATGTTCGCCTCGAAGAGTAGATCATTTCATCTCATTGCATCATTTTCATTTGAGCTCATCTTGATGCCCGAAATGCTGTTGGAAGAGGGCTATGTGATGTTAGTTTCTGTTTCTTAACAGAACATGCACTTTTGTTTTTTTTGCTATGATTGATGTGTGCACCCTATGAATTTGAGTCCTACATGTGTTTTGTAATATGCCATGCCATCTTTCCAGGGGTGTATGCCATGTATTTTTGTGATCTATGTGGTGACTAGCACAAGCATGCAAAGTAGGTGTCCTGATGTTGCTGTTTTCAGCCCTGTTTAGCTGATATTTTGATGCCATGTTAACTTGATGCTACCGAGAGATCTATGCATATTTTGAGATACTTCAGTAAGGATGTTTTGTTCTACATGTCTTGCTCTATCCATCCATGCCTTTGTTTGCAATTATGGAGTGCCATAGCTTGAGTCAATCGAGCTCTACTTTTGCTATCAAATGTTTCCTGGCAGATTGTTTACATGTTATTCAATTTTGCCAAGGTTGTTGTGGTTGATACATGTATGCTATGATGTTGCTCTTGCAATGTATATCTTCTATGCCATGTCTTCTTGATGTATGTATGCTTAGTTTATCATGTAATGCTCTGTAGTGAGTGCTTCGAGCTCTTAAACATGCCTACTTGTTATCAGTTTTTGACATGCCATGTTGCTGAATCTGTTAACGAAACTTGCGATATTGACATGGGTGTTACTATATTTTCTGATCCTTTTTGGCTTATGGTCAGTAAGGGACTTTTGTTCTATGCTTTGAGTAGATTCATGCCATGCCATGTTTTGCTATTATAAGTTCCTGTAGCATGTAGTTTTCTTGCTCTGAACATTGCTACCTGATGCTGTTTTTGCCATGTCCAAATTTGATATTTTGTGCACTTTTGCCATGCTTGTTTGAACCTGTTATGATGTGAACTAGCCGTAGCTCAGTGTTCATCTTTTGTCAAGCATCTTGTGTAGATCACTGCCATATACTTTGTTGGTACGTTTGGGTGCAGTAGCTTAATTTATTGTTGCTTGCTAAGTGGTATCATGCTGTTAATGGCAGATTTGTGCCATTCTTGTTTTGCTTGTCATTTCCAAACCGTGCATCCGATTCCGGTGATCTTTATATCGATTTCAACCGAAATCATCTCATCTTTCCAGTGGCATACTTGGTTTGCCAAGTTGATGCCTGGTTCATCATTTTCCTTCCGGAGCGCGCATACGCATTGCATATCACATCTCGCATATCATGTCAAGTTTTGCATCATGTTGATTGTGCATTGCACCGTGATTTATTGTGGTTCCTTTTTTTGTGTTCTTGCTTTGGGTAGAGCCGGGAGACGAGTACGTGAATGAGGAACCTGTTGAGAACGCTTACGAGGATCAAGCTTTCGACAACTCTGAGAACATTGCAGGCAAGATGACCATACCCTCGAAATCACTTCTATCTTTGCTATGCTAGTTGCTCGCTCTTTTGCTATGCCTATGCTGCGATGCCTATCACTTGCTTATCATGCCACCCATATTGCCATGTCAGCCCCTAACCATCCTTTCCTAGCAAACCGTTGTTTGGCTATGTTACCGCCTTGCTCAGCCCTCTTATAGCGTTGCTAGTTGCAGGTGAAGATGAAGTTTGTTCCTTGTTGGAACATGGAGATGTTGTTCCTTGTTGGAACATGTTTACTTGTTGGGGATATCACAATATATATCTGCTATAATTAATGCATCTATATACTTGGTAAAGGGTGGAAGGCTCGGCCTTATGCCTGGTGTTTTGTTCCACTTGCCACCCTAGTTTCCGCCATACCGGTGTTATGTTCCTTGATTTTGCGCTCCTTACACGGTTGGGTGATTTATGGGACCCCTTGACAGTTCGCTTTGAATAAGACTCGTCCAAGAAGGCCCAACATTGGTTTTACCATTTGCCACCTAAGCCTTTTCCCCGGTTTTCGCGAGCCCGAGGGTCATCTTTATTTAACCCCCGCCAATGCTCCTCGAAAGCGTTGGTCCAAACTAGAGCCACTTGCGGTGCCACCGAGGCAACTTGGGGCATCTTCGGTTGCCGACGTAGTGTTCATCCGGATGTGCCACGAGAATGAGATATGTGCAGCTCCTATCGGGATTTGTCGGCACAATCGGGCGGCTTTGCTGGTCTTGTTTTATTGCTGTTGAAATGTCTTGTAGTCCGGATTCCGAGATTGATCGGTCTTCCCGTAGAAGGAATATCCTTCGCTGACCGTGAGAGCTTATAATGGGCTGTTGGGACACCCTGCAGGTATTATCTTTCAAAGCCGTGCCCATGCGGTTATGAGGCGATGGGAATTTGTTAATGTCGGTTGTAGAAAACCCGGTTGACCTCAATTAAAATACACATCAATCAAGGTGTAACTGTGATGGTCTCTTCTCGCGGAGTCCGGAAGTGAACACGGTGTTGGAGTTATGTTTGACGAAGTAGTTCAGATCACTTCTTGATCGCTACTAGCTTCACGACCGTGCTTTGCTCCTCTTCTCGCTCTCTTTTGCGAATGTAGCCACCATATATGCTAGTCGCTTGCTGCAGCTCCACTTTACAACTCTGTCCTTCCTATAAGCTTAAATAGTCTTGATCTCGCGGTGTGAGATTGCTGAGTCCCGTGACTCACAGATTCTACCAAAACAGTTGCAGTGCCGACGATGCCAAGCAGGTGACGAACCGAGCTCAAGTGGGAGTTCGACGAGGAACGTGGTCGTTATTATGTGTCTTTTCCTGATGATCAGAGTGGAGCCCAGTTGGGACGATCGGGGTCTGTGTAGCATTTGGGGTATCTTCTTTTATTTTGGTTCCGTAGTCGGACCTTGAGTGTACTCAATGATGGATGTTTATTTATGTATTGTGTGAAGTGGCATCGTAAGCCAACTATGTATCTCTTTCCTTATGTATTACATGGGTTGTGTGAAGATTACCTCACTTGCGACATTGCTTTCAATGCGGTTATGCCTCTAAGTCGTGCCTCGACACGGGGAGATATAGCCGCATCGAGGCGCTATGTTGGTAATCGAGCCTTCCCGACTTAGGAGCCCCTACTTGATTGTTTGTCATGTTGTTGAGTCTAGAATGGAAAATGTTTTGAGTCTTAGGATTATATATATCGGAGAGTAGGATTCTTTTTACTCCCACCTTCGTCAGCTCTGTGAGGTCTCCCGACGAGAAGTTTTGACTCTCCTCTCCTCAAATTTCACTAAAAAATTTAGGATCACGCTGGTATCTTGGAATCGTTCGATGGTTTTGTGACGAGAACATTGTTCTTGGTGCCTCCCGACATTTAGGGGTTGTGGTAGTGTCCCGGAGTTGAGCTCCGAGGTGTTGTCGCCACAATTTTATCGCTGCAGCTCGAATACCTGAGTTTTACCGACATCGAAATATCTTTTGTGCAGTTGTTGGTGAGATAACCCCGATAACCCAAGATCTTGGGCGAGCTCGAGTATTTCCATGACTCAGATAACGGATGCTTTTCAAGGTCGAGGTACACGATTTCGAAGGTTTCTTGGTTATGTGTTGACGGATGGATACAAATGGATCTAGGTATTGTTAGTTTGGGTGATATATTTTGTGTCCCGTATCCCCAACACCAGATTGCATAACCAGAAAGTTTCGAGTTTATAGGTGGGATTCAAGTAGCTCCTAGCATTTCTTCCCGCAGATATTTGGTTCGTGATTGGGTAATCCTTACCACTTATTTGTTCCATTGCATTCTTGTTATTTTTTCTTCAACCCTTAATCAAGTGGCTTCTCACCTTAATGGACGTGTGATGTTAACTTTGGAATTCATTTGTTCATTCTTGTTCGAATGTTTATTGTGAAGACTATATGTTGCAATTTCTATCCGTTGATTTCAACTTGACTATTTGTCTATCAAAGGACTAACGGATGTCACCCTCTTCAGATGGCTCCGCCAACGCCCTCTGAATCCGGATCGTGATGATGGGAATCATCGAACCTCCACCTCCACCTCCGCCTCCGGAGGCCTGGCAAGCTATCATGGCAGCCACCAATGCCAATGCTCAGATGATTTTGCAGCTCTTGCAAGAACGTACTCAAGGGCAAGGCAGTCAAGGAAATCAAGGTCAAGGCAACAACCAGCCGCACTTTGCTACTCTCGGCCAGCCTCGCTAATCAGTCAAGTCTTTCGCTTCGTGTCGAGGCTACGACGACGACGATTGGCTAGTGGACATCTGCAAGCATTTTGAATGTAGCAATGTCGACCGAGGACTTTGTCAAGTTTGCATCGCTTCAACTCAAGGACCAAGCTGCCGAGTGGTACCAAAGAATACAAAGATTCCAGAGGAGGTCGTGTCATTACCTGGGATGAGTTCCGCCGAGATTTCAGAGCTCACCACATTCCGAAAAGTGTTGTTGAGAGCAAGCGTGAGGAGTTCCGCAATCTCAAGCAAGGCAACATGTCTGTCTATCAATACAATATCCAATTCCAGAAACTCGCTCGCTTTGCTAAGCAAGACGTCCCTGATGAAAAGAGTATGATCTATCAATTCAGAGGTGGTCTCAGAGAAGATCTGCAATTAGCTCTTGTGCTTTTTGAGCCAGAAAAGTATGATGAATTCTACAACATGGAGCAAGAAGCTGCCCAGCTCAAATGTGAGGCTTCTAAGAAGAGAATCAGGGATGCAGTTCAGTCTTCTTCTTCCTCTCAAGTGGTAGCTAAGCAGCAGAAGTTCTACCTTCCAAATCCTCCGCTTCACACTTTATCGCCAGAAGAACTCAGGTGGCCGTGGATCTTCCCACCCACCCAACCCAAGCTATCGTAACAAGTCTAATTCTCAAGCTCCAAGGTCAAGTGCTCCTTACCACCGTCCGCTCTCGAGGTGACTTGCAACAAGTGTCACAGAAGGTCACTATGCTAACAAGTGCTTCAACCAAAGGCGCCTTCCGCCTCCTCCTCTGTGAAATCTTCCAGCAATGCAGGGTCAAGCATAATCCAAAGCATGCCAAGGTCAATATGATGAATGCAGCTCAAGCAGAGAATCTTCGATGTGATAATGGGTAATCTCGCTTAATGATATTCTGCAAAAGTCTTATTTGATACCGTGCATCGCTTTCTTTCATTTCGAGACCTTTTGTTGCCAAGCATGAGTTTGTGACGGAAAAGATTCCTATTCCGTTGAAGATTGTGTCCCCGGTAAGCAAATGACATCTAATGTTTGCGTCCGGATGTTTCTATCAAGATGGGCGATTATAGATTTCTGTCTAAACCAATTGTTCTCGGTGACTCGGATATTGATCTTATTCTTGGATGGATCGGCTTTATCAAAGACAAAGCTCAGCTTGATTGTGCTGCTGTGAAATTCAATTGACTCACTCTTCTAATGATGTGATCATCTATGCCGCTTCGTGATGAAACCATTCGTTGTTTTCTCTCAATGAGAAGGGCGAATTGATGCCATCTCTCGATTCCATCGCTTGTGAGTAACAAGATGTCTTTCCGTAGAGCTTCGGGTATGCCTCCTCATCGCCGCTTGAGTTCGTTATCGATCTTGAGCCGCACTCGAACCCGCTTGCAAGCGCCCATACAAGCTTGGACCCGATGAGCTGAAGGAATTGAAGAAGCAGCTCGATGAACAAGAGCGTCTGGTTTGATCGACCGAGTTCATCTCCTTGGGGTTGTGGTGTTCTTTTGTCCGTAAGAAGGATGGCACGGACCGACTTTTGCGCCGACACCGCCCATTGAATAAGAAGACAATCAAGAACAAGTATCCACTTCCCAACATCAATGAGATTTTCGAGCAACTCAAAGGTGCTAAAGTGTTCTCCAAGCTTGACCTTCAGATGGGTTAACATCGATTCGATTCGTGAACAAGATATTCCCAAGACAGCATTCGAACAAGCTTTGGTTCTTATGAATATACTTGTCATGTCTTTCGCCTCGTCAATGCTCCTCCAACATTCTCTCGATGATGAATTTCATCTTCAACCCCTACACCAATGAATTCGCCTTGGTCTATCTTGATGATATTTTGGTCTTCTCCAAGAATAAGAAGGATCATGCCAAACATTTGCGATTGGTGCTAGACAAGCTCGAGAGTATCAATTCTATGCGAAGTTCTCAAAATGTGAATTTTGGCTTGATGAAGTGCTTTATCTTGGTCATATCATCTCCGCCAAGGGTATCGCTGTTAATCCCGAGAAGGTGTCCGCAGTTGTGAATTGGGAACCTCCTCGTAATGTCAAGCAGCTCCATGAGTTTTCTTGGTCTTGCAAGCTATTGTCAAGATTCGTTGAGAATTTCTCCAAGATTGCAAAGCCTCTTTCCAACCTCCTCCGAAGCATGTGAAGTATGTCCGGTCTCCCGAGTGTGACGTTGCTTTCAATACCCTCAAAGAGAAACTCGTCACAGCTCCCTGCCTTGACTCCTCCTGATGAATCCAAGCCATTCGAAGTTTTCTGTGATGCTTCTCTTCAAGGTCTCGGTGCCGTGTTAATGCAAGAGAAGAGAGTTGTGGCTTATACCTCTCGCCAGCTGAAGCCCAACGAAAAGAACTACCCCACTCACGATCTTGAGTTGGCGGCAGTTGTCCATGCTTTGATAACATGGAGACATCTCTTGTTGGGAAGGAAAGTGGACATTTTCACCGATCACAAGAGTCTCAAGTATATCTTCACTCAACCCAACCTCAACCTCAGGCAGACTCGATGGGTCGAAATGATTCAAGAGTACAACCCAAGTATTTAATATAATCCGGGCAAGGCCAATGTCATTGCAGATGCTTTGAGCAGGAAGGCTTACTGCAACAGTTTAATCCTCAAGCCCTTCCAGCCGGATCTCTGTGAAGCTTTCCGCAAGCTGAATCTTCAAGTTGTTCCTCAAGGCTTTCTTGCCAACCTCATAGTCTCTCCTACTTTGGAAGATCAGATTCGTGAGGCTCAACTTCTGGATACCATGGTGAAAAAGGTGAAACGTGGTATCGATAAGGGCATTTCCAAGTACAAGTGCTTCCACATTGATGACAAAGATACTATTTTCTTTGAGGACCGGATTGTGGTTCCTAAGGGTGATCTGAGAAAAGTCATTATGAATGAGGCACACAATTCGCTTCTATCCATTCATCCTGGAAGTACGAAGATGTACCAGGACCTCAAGCAGTCATATTGGTGGACTCGAATGAAGCGAGAAATTGCTCAATTCGTGAATGAGTGTGATGTCTGCGCAGAAGAGTGAAAGGTAACACCAACGACCAGCTGGTCTCCTCCAACCTCTTGCTATTCCGAATGGAAGTTTGATCATATCGAGATGGACTTCGTGACTGGTTTTCCAAAGTCCAAGCATGGAAATGATGCTATCTTCATTGTCATTTACAAGCTTACTAAAGTGGCTCATTTTCTTCCTATCAAAGAATCTATCACAACAGCTCAGTTGGCTGAGCTATACACCTCCAGGATTGTCTCCTTGCACGGCATTCCTCAAGTGATCTCTTCTGAGACCGTGGCAGCATCTTTACCTCCAAGTTCTGGGATTCTTTTGAAGGCCATGGGCACCAACATTCGCTTTCAGACAGCTTTCCATCCTCAAACAAGTGGCCAAGTCGAGCGAGTAAATCAAATCCTTGAAGATATGCTCGTGGCTTGTGTCATTTCTTTCGGTATGAAGTGGGAAGATTGTCTTCCATATGCCGAAGTTCTCCTAGAACAACAGCTTCCAAGCGAGTTCGGCAAGGCCCCATTCGAAATTCTCTATGGCGAAAGTGCCGTACTCTCTCAATTGGTCTCGAGACAAGTGAACGCCAACTTCTTGGCAATGACTTGATCACGTATGTAAGAAATGTGCAAAGTCATTTGTGAGAATCTCAAAGCCGCGCAATCACGCCTGTAAGAGCTATTATGATGATAAGCACCGTGATGTGGCTTTTGAAATCGGAGACCATGTCTACCTCCGCGTCTCCAATGAAAGGCACTCGTCGCTTCGGTATCAAAGGGAAGCTTGCCCCTAGATACGTGGGTCCTTTCAAGATCATTGGCAAAAGAGGCGATCTCGCCTATCAACTTGAGCTCCCATCCAACTTCGCAAATGTGCACGATGTGTTCCACGTGTCATAGCTTCGCAAGTGCTTCAAGACTCCTGAACGCACTATCAACTTCGAAGAAATTGACCTTCAAGAAGATCTCTCTTATCATGAGCACCCCGTTGCTATTCTTGAAGAAACCGAGCGCAAGACTCGCAACAAGTCAATCAAATTCCTGAAAGTGAAGTGGTCACACCATTCCGACCGTGAAGCCACCGGGAGCGCGAGGATCACCTCCGCTCCGAATATCCGAGTTCTTTCAGTCCTAGATCTCGGACGAGATCCTCTTGTAGTGGTGGAGTGTTGTAACACCCGGAAGTAACTTTCCATATTTGTAACTCCAACTCTTGCCATTTTGGCATTGTGATATGATATTCCTCCGTGGTTGGGTTTTTCTTCTTTTGCATTTTTCCATGTCATGCATTTTATATCATGTCATCATGTGCATCGATTTGCATACGTGTTCGCCTCATAATTCCGAGCATTTTTCCCGTTGTCCGCTTTTGCAATCCGCACTCCTATCTCCCCAGCCGCCCCTTTTACGCTTTTTCCGTGAGCGGTACTAAACCTTCTCGGAATGGACCGAGGTTTGTCATGTGGCCTTGGTATACCACCCGTAGACCACCGGTCAAGTTTCGGTCATTTGAGCTCGTTTGGTACTCCAACGGTTAACCGTGACTCTCGCAAAGGCCTCTTTTGAGTTGCAGCCCAACACCCTCCAAAATAGTCCAATAACCCATCTAAGTCACTTCCATGCTCTCCGTCGCTCGATCACGATCGTGTGGCAAAACTACACCTCATTTGACTCTCCTAGCTCCCTCTATGCCTATTTAAGCAACCCCCATTGCAAATCCGGTCTAACCCTAGCCTTCCCTACCTACGCCGGACGAAACCCTCACGCCGTCCGACACGCCCCGCTTCACCACACACCGCTGCCTGCTAACCAGGGCACGCCACGTGGCGCCACACCATCACACGCCCGCCCGGCTGAGCCCGGCTGGCCGCCCTCATGTCTGCTGTCAGCCTCTCCTCGCCCTGGGCTGCCGCAGACCTCCTCCATGCCTCGCCGGGCCAGCGCTGTCTGCCTCCGCCACCACCGCAGCCGCCTCGGCCGGGTCGCCACCGGTGCCTCGCCACCAGCCCGCCTCCTCTCCTCGTCGGCGCGCCCATCGCCGCCGGCCACTCAAGGCCTCGCTGGATCAAGCACCGGAGGAGCTGCCACCTCGCCACCTTCTCGATCGGATCCGAACCGATCCCGATCTATCTCCGCTGACTTCCTCCCCTCTATTTTCATCCAAGTTTTATTCCGTTGTTTATTTCTGGCATTTTCGACGCAAGATATCTTTGCACCTGTAGTCTGCTTTTATGCCAGATAATATATCAAAATGTTCGCCTTGAAGAGTAGATCATTTCATCTCATTGCATCATTTTAATTTGAGCTCATCTTGATTCCCGAAATGCTGTTGGAAGAGGGCTATGTGATGTTAGTTTCGCTTTCTTAATGTAACATGCACTTTTGTTATTTTTGCTATGATTGATGTGTGCACCCTATGAATTTGAGTCCTACATGTGTTTTGTAATATGCCATGCCATCTTTCCAGGGTGTATGCCATGTATTTTTGTGATCTATGTGGTGACTAGCACAAGCATGCAAAGTAGGTGTCCTGATGTTGCTGTTTTCAGCCCTGTTTAATGATATTTTGATGCCATGTTAACTTGATGCTACCGAGAGATCTATGCATATTTTGAGATACTTCAGTAAGGATGTTTTGTTCTACATGTCTTGCTCTATCCATCCATGCCTTTGTTTGCAATTATGGAGTGCCATAGCTTGAGTAAATCGAGCTCTACTTTTGCTATCAAATGTTTCCTGGCAGATTGTTTACATGTTATTCAATTTTGCCAAGGTTGTTGTGGTTGATACATGTATGCTATGATGTTGCTCTTGCAATGTATATCTTCTATGCCATGTCTTCTTGATGTATGTATGCTTAGTTTATCATGTAATGCTCTGTAGTGAGTGCTTCGAGCTCTTAAACATGCCTACTTGTTATCAGTTTTGACATGCCATGTTGCTGAATCTGTTAACTAAACTTCATGCGATATTGACATGGGTGTTACTATATTTTCTGATCCTTTTGGCTTATGGTCAGTAAGGGACTTTTGTTCTATGCTTTGAGTAGATTCATGCCATGCCATGTTTTGCTATTATAAGTTCCTGTAGCATGTAGTTTTCTTGCTCTGAACATTGCTACCGATGCT